>CM045748.1:6207500-6212500 GCA_024760905.1 Plotosus lineatus
GAGCGTGAAGCAGCAGGACCAGCTGCTGCTGGATCAGCTTACGCTTCTCCGGGTCGGCTGTAGGACCAGCGGGGACACCCTGACACCCAACCATTCCTACCGCCACCTGCTGCTGTGCCTGAGGCTGCACACATGCACATTAGTGCACATGGTTTCTCAGTAAAATGGCGAGCATAAATCCTGATTGACTGATAAGATAAATAAATAAATACTGCAGTGCACATGAACAAGAGGATCCAGACATAGATCAGCACATCATGAGGAATTTAAACTAACCACAAATAATTGCCATGCATTAAAATCTGAGAGAATATAGCCTTGGAATGTCTGATCGTATGAAGCATTTATAAACAAAAAATGTGATCAGCCTCTGTGGTGTCTTGTCTTTGTGTCCTTTCACATTAAAATTTCAAAAGACTGAAGAGATTTTTGTGGCACAAATATATTAATCATCATGAGACCGGCAGCACTATGAAACAGCAAGGATAAACTGTAGGAACCAAATGCTACAGCGTGTGTGCATTAAAGGGAGATGAACCTGGCATGCTAAACACTCACCATGTTCGATAGGTTTGGTACAGCTGCTCCCTTCAAATCAGAGCTGAATGCTGGCAGGCTGTTCGCCAGTGCTGCTTTATTCTGCAGCTGGGCGTTTACACCCGCAGCTAACTGCTGCCCACCCGTCTGGTACTGACTGAATGGACTGCCACCGCCACCCATGCCCATCTACAGACAGACAGGAGAAATAAGGAGAAATAATTAAAAAAGATTTGCCAATTTTATTATCAACTTAATCCACAGACAAGAGTAATAATTCTAGCACTGTTAAAATATTATGTCAACAAAAAAACAAGAGCACACTTGCAGAATACATGGATCTTTACAGTAGAGCAGAAACCGCTTCCACTGTGTCAAACGGGATCTACTCTGAAGTGCTCCCACTCCTCCCCTCCTTCTTTCCTTCATCCACTTCACACACACACACACACACACACACACACACACACACACACACCCGGCAGCACGCGGGTTGCTTGCACTCCTCTGTTGACATCGCTCCAGCAGACCAGATAAAAGAGGCCAGCTGAGCGTCGCACACCCTGCCAGCCCTCCTCTCTCTCTACACACGGTGTTATCCTGACCCTCCTCCCGCTGTGCTTACTCATTCACATACAGATTTGAGGCTCTCTCTCTGTAGGTCATCCCCAAGAGCCATAACTGCCACTCTGCTCACCATCATTCAACACACTTCTTGCATCTGTTTGGTCAGATGCCGTAGATTTCATTTTCCTACACAGCACGATACTGCAACTGGAAAACGAACTTACCATTTGGAGAGCGTTAAACTCTGTTACTTATCTAGCATTACTTTCACCCACTACAAGAATCATGCTGAACACACGAACAGTGGGAGCTCACTGACCACTGTACGGTCACTGTACTCTGACTAGACGAAGCAAAGCAGTGCTCTGATGTGGTAGGAGCGGCGACTAGAAGCATAAGAAGTGTGTGCGAGCCGCCTGACACCTTCCTACGGCGCTTCCTGTTAAACCACAATGGTGTCCGGTGCAAGGTAAAACACCATGTTTCACTGTTACGAGACATGACACAGCAATATAATGCACAGCTTAAAAAAAAGAACAACAACCAAAAAAAAGGAGGTTAGGTGAGAAATCTAAAACCTATGCCATGTGCATTACTAACAGAACCCCAGAACAGAGCATTATCAGCCCGAATTCCTCAACAGATTCTCTCCAGTACATATCCACACATGGAGCAGTATACGTTCTGTTCCATGTTTTGTTGCTGGCTTTTCACCAACATCAGTCAGTGCCAACCTGGCTATTTGCATACTTAGCAAGCCTCGCAGCGGTTCTCTCCTTTGAGGTTTGTAATTTGTCCAACACGCCCACCACCATGGTCATATTTATATCGCTGGATTTTAAACAAGGCAGCTCATTGCAATGTACACAATGCTGCTCTTCACCCTAATTAACCAATTAAACGTGGCGTGCAGAACAGCAAGTCAGACACACTTATTTGCATATTAATATGAGGAAAAAGGCCCTGAATAGTTTGGGTTTTTTCCCCACGCTAGCTTTTTAAACAGACTTATTCAGTATTGTGCTGGGATGCCGCTATTCGAGGTGGATGGAGGTCAGGCACCGCTAAGAGCACATTTGCCACAATAAATAAATAAAAATAATATATGTACCGTATTTGACATAAGTTCCCTGCTCCAGGAAGCCCCCCACCCACAATATTTTTGATCTTACATCTCATAACCGCCCATGTGTACTGGGAGCAAAATCATAGATCAAACTTAGCAATTTCATTCGATCGGTATCTGTAACAGTAAAATGAGACATTCACTGAATGTAAAAGTGAATTTACATGGTATTTAATGCCCCCCTGCCACTGGGGAATGTCTATAATGTTCATTAGAAACCACACATTCGATCGTTCCGCCGTGCTTTAAAAAAACGGAAAATATTTTGCTATGTTCTTGGGAAATATCCAACAACCAATGACCCATTAGAAACTGTGACAGCAAAACTATGGGATGCTCTGAATGAAATGATGCGATCGTTCCTGGCCATGTGCTTTTGTTTATGCTCATCTTGATTGGTTCAATGTGCCATGTGTGAAAGTTGACATTCGTGTTGATTGGCTTGATTTTACTTCCGGGAAAATGTTTCAGGGAACAGCCGAAAGAACAAGACGACCAGGAAGGAAAAGTCATGAATTTGAAGGGAAAAAAAAAAAAAAAATGAACACCACAAATACCAGTAAAACTCTTATACTGTTCTGTTATTTTTCATGTTTTCCACCTCTATGGTAATAAGCACTTACCCTTCCACTCACCTAGTAACATTTTAATAAGTGCCCGCCCACTCCAATTTTTCAAGCTTATCACGTTGAATACAGTATATTATATACATATACATATATATATATATATATATATATATATATATATATATGCATACACACACACATATACATACATATATACACATATTATATATATACACATATTATATATATATATATATATATATATATATATATATATATATATAATATATAAAATGTATGTATATGTGTATATATATATATACATATATATCTTCTTCTTCTTCTTCTTTTCCTTTCGGCTTTTCCCTTCAGGGGTCGCCACAGCGAATCATCTGCCTCCATCTCACCCTATCCTTTGCATCTTCTTCTCTTACACCAACGACCTTCATGTCCTCCTTTACCACATCCATGAATCGTCTCTTTGGTCTTCCTCTAGGCCTTTTGCCTGGTAGTTCCAGCCTCAGCATCCTATTACCAATATACTCACTATCCCTCCTCTGTACATGTCCAAACCATCTCAATCTAGCCTCTCTGACTTTGTCTCCAAAACGTCTTACATGTGCTGTCCCTCTGACGTACTCATTCCTAATCCTATCCATCCTCGTTACTCCCAAAGAGAACCTCAACATTTTCATCTCTGCTACCTCCAACTCTGCCTCCTGTCTTTTCCCCAGGGCCACTGTTTCTAACCCATACAGCATCGTTGGCCTCAACACCGTTTGTACACTTTTCCTTTCATTTTTGCCGGTACCCTCCTATCACACATCACACTGGACACTTTTCTCCAACCATTCCAACCTGCCTGCACACGCTTCTTGACCTCTTTTCCACACTCGCCATTGCTCTGGATTGTTGAGCCTAAGTACTTAAAATCCTCCACCTTTCTTATCTCTGCTCCCTGTAATCTCACCGTTCCTCTTTGGTCCTTGGCATTCATGCACATGTACTCTGTCTTACTGAGGCTAATCTTCATTCCCCTCCTTTCCAGGGCATACCTCCACCTCTCTAGATTTTCCTGCACTTGTTCTCTGCTCTCACTACAGATTACAATGTCATCTGCAAACATCATAGTCCATGGGGAATCTTGTCTAACCTCGTCTGTCAGCCTGTCCATCACCATAGCGAACAAGAAGGGGCTGAGAGCTGACCCTTGATGCAGTCCCACCTCCACCTTGAACTCTTCTGTCACACCGACAGCACACCTCACCACTGTCTTACATCTCTCATACATGTCCTGCACCACTCTAACATACTTCTCTGCCACTCCAGACTTCCTCATGCAATACCACAGTTCTTCTCTCGGCACCCTGTCATATGCTTTCTCCAGATCCACAAAGGCACAATGCAGCTCCGTCTGACCTTCTCTGTACTTCTCCATTAACATCCTCAAGGCAAACACTGCATCTGTGGTGCTCTTTCTGGGCATGAAACCAAACTGTTGTTCACAAATGCTGACTTCTGCCCTTAGTCTAGCTTCCACTATTCTTTCCCATAACTTCATCGTATGGCTCATCAACTTTATCCCTCTGTAGTTGCCACAACTCTGCACGCCTCCCTTGTTCTTAAAAATGGGCACCAGCACACTTCTCCTCCATTCCTCTGGCATCCTCTCACTCTCTAAGACCTTGTTAAATGTTCTTGTCAGAAAATCTACTGCTACCTCTCCTAGACACTTCCATACCTCCACCGGTATGTCATCAGGACCAACTGCCTTTCCATTCTTCATCCTCTTCAATGCCCTCCTCACTTCACCCTTACTAATCTTTGCTACTTCCTGGTCCTCAACAGTCCCCTCTTCTACTCTTTTTCGCTCTCATTTTCCTCATTCATCAGCTCTTCAAAGTACTCTTTCCATCTTCCCAGCACACTTCTGTCATCAGTCAATACATTTCCCTCTCTGTCCTTTATCAATCTAACTTGCTGCACGTCCTTCCCATCTCTATTTCTCTGCTGTGCCAACCTGTATAAATCATTTTCTCCCTCCTTACTTTCCAGCCGAGCATACAAGTCATCAAACGCACTCTGTTTGGCCTTTGACACTGCTACCTTTGCCTTACGCTGTGTCTCCCTGTACTCCTGTTTACTCTCTTCGGTTTTCTCAATGTCCCACTTCTTCTTAGCTAATCTCTTCCTTTGTACAC
>CM045748.1:6217500-6380000 GCA_024760905.1 Plotosus lineatus
CTGACTTTGTCTCCAAAACATCTTACGTGGGCTGTCCCTCTGATATACTCATTTCTGATCCTATCCATCCTTGTTACTCCCAGGGAGAACCTCAACATTTTCATCTCCGCTACCTCCAGCTCTGCCTCCTGCCTTTTCCTCAGCGCCACTGTTTCTAAGCCATACAACATCGCTGGCCTCACCACCATCTTGTACACTTTTCCCTTCATTCTTGCTGACACTCTCCTATCGCACATCACACCGGATACTTTTCTCCAACCATTCCAGCCTGCCTGCACACGCTTCTTCACCTCTTTTCCACACTCTCCATTGCTCTGGATTGTTGAGCCTAAGTACTTAAAATCCTCCACCTTCGTTATCTCTGCTCCTGTAACATCACCGTTCCTCCTGGGTCCTTCTCATTCACACACATGTATTCTGATTTTCTGAGGCTAACCTTCATTCCTCTCCTTTCCAGGGCATACCTCCACCTCTCTAGATTTTCCTGCACTTGTTCTCTGCTCTCACTACAGATCACGATGTCATCTGCAAACATCATAGTCCATGGAGATTCTTGTCTCACCTCGTCTGTCAGCCTGTCCATCACCATAGCAAACAAGAAGGGCTCAGAGCTGACCCTTGATGCAGTCCCACCTCAACCTTGAATTCGACGGTCACACCGACAGCACACCTCACCACTGTCTTACATCTCTCATACATGTCCTGCACCACTCTAACATACTTCTCTGCCACTCCAGACTTCCTCATGCAATACCACAATTCTTCTCTTGGCACCCTGTCATATGCTTTTTCCAGATCCACAAAGGCACAATGTAGCTACCTCTGACCTTCTCTGTACTTCTCTATTAACATCCTCAAGGCAAACATTGCATCTGTGGTGCTCTTTCTTGGCATGAAACCAAACTGTTGTTCACAAATGCTCACCTCTGCCCTTAGTCTAGCTTCCACTATTCTTTCCCATAACTTCATCGTATGGCTCATCAACTTTATCCCTCTGTAGTTGCTGCAACTCTGCACGTCTCCCTTGTTCTTAAAAATGGGCACCAGCACACTTCTCCTCCACTCCTCCGGCATCTGCTCACTCTCTAGTACCTTGTTGAATGTTCTTGTCAGAAAATCTACTGCTACCTCTCCTAGACACTTCCATACCTCCACAGGTATATCATCAGGACCAACTGCCTTTCCATTCTTCATCCTCTTCAATGCCCTTCTCACTTCACCCTTACTGATCTTTGCTACATCCTGCTCCTCAATGGTTACATCTTCTACTCTTTTTTTCTCTCTCATTTTCCTCATTCATCAGCTCTTCAAAGTACTCTTTCCATCTTCCCAGCACACTTCTGTCATTAGTCAATACAGTTCCCTCTCTGTCCTTTATCAATCTAACTTGCTGCACGTCCTTCCCATCTCTATTTCTCTGCTGTGCCAACCTGTATAGATCATTTTCTCTCCTCTTTACTATCCAACCTATCATACAAGTCATCATACACCCTCTGTTTGGCCTTAGCCACTGCTACTTTCGCCTTACGCTGTGTCTCCCTGTACTCCTGTTTACTCTCTTCGGTCCTCTCAATGTCCCACTTCTTCTTGGCTAACATTTTCCTTTGTACACACTCCTGCACTTCCTCATTCCACCACCAAGTCTCCTTATCTACTTTCCTTCCAGAGGACACACCAAGTACTCTCCTACCTGTGTCCCTGATCACATTTGCTGTGGTTGTCCAGTCATTTGGAAGCACTTCCTGTATATATACATATACATATATATATATATATATACATATATATATACATATATATATATATATATATATACATATATATATACATATATATATATATATATATATATATATACATATATATACATATATATACATATATATATACATATATATATACATATATATATATATATATATACATATATATATATATATATATATATATATACATATATATACATATACATATACATACATATACATATACATACATATACATATATATACATATACATATATATATATATATATATATATACACACACACACACATACATACTAGTCCTTCTCAAATAATTAGCATATAGTGATAAAGTTCATTATTTTCTATAATCTACTGATAAAAATTAAACTTTCATATCTTTTACATTCATTGCACACCAACTGAAATATTTCAGGTCTTTTATTGTTTTCATCCTGATGTTGGCATACAGCTCATGAAAACCAAAAATCCCTATCTCAAAAAATTAGTATATTTCATCCGACCAATAAAAAAAAAAAAAAAAAAGAAAAAGAAAAAAGTGTTTTCAATACAAAAAAAGTCAACCTTCAAATAATTATGTTCAGTTATGCACTCAATACTTGGTCGGGAATCCTTTTGCAGAAATGACTGCTTCAATGCGGTGTGGCATGGAGACAATCAGCCTGTGGCACTGCTGAGGTGTTATGGAGGACCAGGATGCTTCGACAGTGGCCTTAAGCTCATCCACAATGTTGGGTCTGGTGTCTCTCAACATCCCACAGATTCTCTCTGGGGTTCAGGTCAGGAGAATTGGCAGGCCAATTGAGCACAGTAATACTATGGTCAATAAACCATTTAGCAGTGGTTTTGGCACTGTGAGCAGGTGCCAGGTTGTGCTGAAAAATGAAAATCTTCACCTCCATAAAGCTTTTCAGCAGATGGAAGCATGAAGTGCTCCAAGATCTCCTGATAGCGAGCTGTATTGACCCTGCCCTTGATAAAACACAGTGGACCAACACCAGCAGCTGACATGGCACCCCAGACCATCACTGACTGTGGGTACTTGACACTGGACTTCAGGCATTTTGGCATTTCCTTCCCCCATGCAAAATTTGCTTTCATCCGAAAAAAGTACTCTGGACCACTGAGCAACAGTCCAGTGCTGCTTCTCTGAAGCCCAGGTCAGGCGCTTCTGCCGATGTTTCTGGTTCAAAAGTGGCTTGACCTGGGGAATGCGGCACCTGTAGCACAGTCCACTGCTTCCACAGGTCCCCCAAGGTCTGGAATCGGCCCTTCTCCACAACCTTCCCCAGGGTTCAGTCACCTCTTCTAGTTGTGCAGCGTTTTCTGCCACACTTTTTCCTTCCCACAGACGTCCCACTGAGGTGGCTTGATACAGCACAGCCGATTCGCTCAGAGATTTCTTTCTGTGTCTTACCCTCTTGCTTGAGGGTGTCAATGATGGCCTTCTGGAAAGAAGTCAGGTCGGCAGTCTTACCCATGATGACGGGTTTGAGTAATGAACCAGGCTGGGAGTTTTTAAAAGCCTCAGGAATCTTTTGCAGGTGTTTAGAGTTAATTGGTTGACTCAGATGATTCGGTTAATAGCTTATTTAGAGTACCTTTCATGATATGCTAATTTTTTTAGATAGGAATTTTGAGTTTTCATGAGCTGTATGCCAAAATCATCAGTATTAAAACAATAAAAGACTTGAAATATTTCAGTTGGTGTGCAATGAATCTAAAATATATAAAAGTTTAATTATCATCAGTCAGGACATTACAGAAAATAATGAACTTTATCACAATATACTAATTTTTTGAGAAGGACTAGTACAAATCTATATATACATACATACACACACACGGACACACACACACAGAGTCGGCGCTCTACCAGGCATGTGATTTGACCACCAAAATACCTCAAAATGAGACAGAAGTCTGGGGGGTGCAGTCGGGTCCAGGGTGAAACCCTGGTGGGGGGCAAAGTCACAGCCCCCCCAAATCTCCTAGTTTTTAAGCATTTCAGAAGGGGAAAAAGGCTATTTCATGACACTGAAAGAGATCTAGAAAGTTTAATTTCTAATCTCCATATGCATACTGTACCTCAACATGTGGGATTCCAACACTAATCAAAGTGTCAGTCACAAATCAAATAGTCACTCTTCTAGATATGTTCTGCCTCACAACACCATTATCAACAACCATTGTCTTTAAATACAATCTGGAAACAAACTATACACATGACATGCAATATATGACATAACTTTATTGAATTCATCTTTCTTTGTCTTTAATGCTTTAGCATGGCACTTTCATGTTTCCTTTTGTGCAGCCTGAACTGTCCTTCTGGAGGCTGCCTTAGAAAGTTTGTTGTCCCTCATAGTTTTACATTTCCAATATTAATGGGATAATTACACGAGCACAAAACTCCCGCTGCTGTTTAATCCAGCCGTGAGGGAGGGGCACAACCAAGTGTCTCTCCCTCGCGCCGGTCCCAAGCCCGGATAAATGCAGAGGGTTGTGTCAGGAAGGGCATCTGGCGTAAAAGAAATGCCAAATAAAAAATGTGAGTCACAACAAAAAATTTCATACCGGATCAGTCAAGGCCCGGGTTCAAGGCACCATCAGTGCTGTTAACCAACAGGGTGCTGGTGGAAATTGGACGATTGTTGGTCGAAGACGTAGAGGCCGGAGGTGTGTCCGTAGGCAGAGAGAGAAGAGGAAAGGCATGAGTCTAGGACTGAAAGTAGGGATTTTGAATGTTGGAACTATGACAAGAAAAGGTAGAGAGCTGGCTGACATGATGCAGGAGTGATCACTGTGTGTTCAGGAGAACAAGTGGAAAAGTAGCAAGGCTAGACGCTTAGGAGCAGGGTTTAAGCTGTTTTTTCATGGTGTGGATGGGAAGAGAAATGGAGTAGGAGTCATCTTGAAGGAGGGGTTGTCAGGAATGTTCTCAAAGTGAAAAGTGTCAGACATAGTGATGAATCTCAAGTTAGAAATTGAAGGCGTGATGTTCAATGTTGTTAGTGCTTATGCCCCACAGGCAGGATGTGAGCGAGAAGAGAAGGAGAGATTCTAGAGCGAGTTAGATGAAGTGATGCAGAATACCCCTAGAGGTGAAAGAGTGGTCATTGGGGCAGACTTCAATAGACATGTTGGTGTAGGAAACAGAGGGGACGAGGAAGTGATGGGCAGGTTTGGTATCCGGGACAGGAACGCAGAAGGACAGATGTTGGTAGATTTTGCAAAAAGGATGGAAATGGCTGTGGTAAATACTTTCTTCCAGAAGAGACAGGCGCATATGGTGACTTATAAAGCGGCAGTAGGAGCACACAGGTAGACTACATCTTGTGCAGGCGATGTAATTTGGACGAAGTCAGTGACTCCAAAGTAGTAGCGGGTGAGAGTGTTGCCAAACAGCATAGGATGGTGGTGTGCAGGATGACGCTGAAGGTGAAGAAGGCAAAGGCAGCGTAGAAGACAAGGTGCCGAGAGAGGAACTGTGGTAATTGCATGAGGAAGTCTGGAGTGGCAGAGAAGTATGTTAGAGTGGTGCAGGACATGTATGAGAGATGCAAGACAGTGGTGTGCTGTCGGTGTGACAGAAGAGTTCAAGGTGGAGGTGGGACTATATCAAGGGTCAGCCCTGAGCCCCTTCTTATTTGCTATGGTGATAGACAGGTTGACAGATGAGGTTAGACAAGATTCCCCATGGACTATGATGTTTGCAGATGACATTGTGATCTGCAGTGAGAGCAGAGAACAAGTGCACGAAAATCTAGAAAGGTGGAGGTATGCCCTGGAAAGGAGGGGAATGAAGGTTAGCCTCAGTAAGACAGAATACATGTGTATGAATGCCAAGGACCCAACAGGAACGGTGAGGTTACAGGGAGCAGAGACAAGGAAGGTGGAGAATTTTAAGTACTTAGGCTCAACATTCCAAAGCAATGGAGAGTGTGGAAAAGAGGTCAAGAAGCGTGTGCAGGCTGGTTGGAATGGTTGGAGAAAAGTGTCCGGTGTGATGTGTGATAGGAAGATATCGGCAAGAATGAAAGGAAAAGTGTATAAGACAGTGATGAGGCCAGCGATGTTGTACGGTTTAGAAACAGTGGCCCTGGGGAAAAGACAGGAGTCAGAGCTGGAGGTAGCAGAGATCAAAATGTTGAGGTTCTCTTTGGGAGTAACGAGGATGGATAGGATCAGGAATGAGTACATCAGAGGGACAGCACATGTAAGACCTTTTGGAGACAAAGTCAGAGAGGCTCGATTGAGATGGTTTGGACATGTACAGAGGAGGGATAGTGAGTATATTGGTAGTAGGATGCTGAGGTTGGAACTACCAGGCAGAAGGCCTAGAGGAAGACCAAAGAGACTATTCATGGACGTAGTGAAGGAGGACATGAAGGCAGTTGGTGTAAAAGAAGATGCAGAGGATAGGGTGAGATGGAGGCAGATCATTCGCTGTCGCGACCCCTGAAGGGAACAGCCAAAAGGAAAAGAAGGCACTCCCACTGATGTTTAGAAACACTTTATAACAATGCCTATTTACACGAGTTAATTATGAAAAACTAGTGAGTTAATGCGGCAATAATTTATGTATTCTGAACAGCACAAAAATGGTTCAGTGACCACAGAGTCAGCTCATTTGATTCAGTTTACGGAGTAAACACATGAACGTCCTACGCCTAAAATATGCATACATTCACAATAATTTGAAAAATATAATCGGAAACTAGACAAGAAAATTCTCAAACATACCTCAAAATTAACTACTCGATCGGCGACAGGTACCGGTTGTTTCACTGGGTCTTTTCTTTGCACATAAGTTTCTGGTCGAATGGCAAACAAATGGTTAAGTCCGTTGGGTTCTGGAATCTTCCGGCTGTTGAATAATTTGTTTTCCTTAATTCCAGTTTTTTGACATGTTTCTTGCTTTTCGCATTGCTATCAAACACCTTAAAACCCCTTCCACAGTAGACTATAGTGTCGTTACACCACGTACACAACACCTTCCCAGGTCGATCGATTTTGCGGAAGAAGTCACCAAACAAGTTCGTCAGCTTCTTTTTACCTACGAATGCTACGGTTTCTTTTTCCATCCATTCCCATCTAAACTTGTTTATCACACCTTTATCTATTTCTTTGATTCGAGCAGAATCTTTTCTCTCCATCACCAACATCCTTTCGATAGCGCAACAGATTGGAAGTGGTGCGTACGTCTACGTACATGTTTCAACATCAGCCAATCAGCAGTAACATTTCAAGAGAGGTCATAATGTCATGGTCTTAGGTAAGGTCCCAGAGATCATTTTCTGCAAAACTCGGAACAGAATAAAAGCGGAAACGGTTATCTTGACATGTTCGGCTCGCTTTTTTGTTTCTTTTTTATAAACCGGACCAATTAAAAAAAAAAAAAAAAAAAAAAAAAAAAAAAAAAAAAAAAACGGAATTCCGATATTTCTCAAAAATCACATGCCTGTTCTACTTATGAAAGCCTCTGAATATGAAAAGTCCAGATTATGAAAAACATTTTCCTAAATTTTCCATCCTCTTTTTACGAAAAGCGCCAAACGCGCCATTCAAAAATTCAAACGCACCATTCACAAATTCAAATAATGGGCGAGTTGCTCTCTCATTGGCTGTCTCCCAACATCCCGCCCCACTGGCGTCCCATTGGCCAGGAAGCAGCTCAACTGGACCCATACTTCCTGTACCCATACTTTCTTGTCAGTCACACACGTGACAGAGGAGAGTTGAACAGGAATGTTGGCTCATGAGTTCTCTTCGAGATTGATCATTGCAGTGTTATATTTCGTTATCCATCATGGACCCGGGAAAATACAAATAAGCGGAAATATTGTGACGGAGGCGATTATTTCAGAAAGATATTGAAGCAGAAGGAAAACAGTGCTCCGTGGGACAAGACCTCCGATCTCGCAAGGAAGCAAGTTAATATTATATCAGGACCTCTGATCTTTCAAACAGGTACTGTAATTCCACTTTAAATACAACATCCTGTCCATTTAAACATTTAAATACAACTGTTCCATCAGCTGCGCACTACGCGTGGGCGGAGCACGCATTCGGCAAAACACACCAGAGAAAGGGAGAGTTTGGTGTGTGCATGTGTGTGTGAGAGAGAGAAAGAAAGACAGAGAAAGACAGAGAGAGCAATAGAGAGAGACAGTGTTTGTGTGTGCATATATGCGTTAATAAAGACCTCCGATCTCACACGGAAGCAAGTTAATATTGAATCAGGACCTCTGATCTTTCAAACAGGTACTGTAATTCCGCTTTAAATACAACATCCCGTCCATTTTAACACTTAAATACAGTTGTTCCGTCAGCTGCGCGCTGTGTGTGGGCGGAGCCCGCATTCGGCAAAACACACCACAGAGAGGGAGAGTGTGTGTGTGAGAGAGAGAGACAGAGAGAGATCGAGCGAGACAGTGTTGTATGTGTGTGTGTGTGCATTAATAAAAAATGTTTCATAATGGTTTAATTAATAAATATGTTCATAAATGGTTTAATATATTAATAAAATGTTTAAATGGTTTAATATTTTTTTTTACTTTTAACACATACAGACGCTCCCCGACTTACATTCATCTGTTTTTTTCGATTTTACGGGGTTTTTTCTAAAAAAAAAAAAAAAAAAAAAAAGTCAAATTTTGAGTTTAGACGTACCTACGTAGTACGCTTACAATGACGCTGCATTCATTGTTTACAAACTACAGTGTGTGTGTGTATATATATATATATATATATATATATATATATATATATATATATATATATATATATATATAGCCGTTACATAGCGTGTTACCCTTGTGTTAAGACGTCGTCTCTGTGTTTACACTGTTTTGCGGACTTTTGTAACCCTAAGCAAATATGGTTGGTCAGAACTGTAAGCCTACTAGCATGGGTGCAAGTCTCATATACAGAGATGAATTAACTATCTGCTCACATTGGCACAATCTAATGCATACTAAGTTAAGCAAAGAGAGTTGTAAAATGAAAACCTCAATCCACAAATTACAGATATTTATCTTTTAGCAGAATCCTCAGAGTGTATACTTATATTTATATTAATACTCATTAGGATTTGTACTTGTTCTTTGTATACATCTCTTGGATAAAGTTTACTTACTTACTTACACAAAAGGAAGAACTCTCCGTTTTGCTGGGATTAACATCCATGCAGGCTGTGTTCTAAATGAATTCAACGGCACTGTTGTGCACTTGAAAGACTGGAAGTCTGTATAACCACACCAAGTACACTACTTTCGCAAGTACACTACTTTCGGTATTGAGCACCTCACATATTGTAAGCTTTAATTGACTGTTTTAAGCTTCATGTAAAGTGATTCAGTCTCAATAAGTGACTTATTTGAAATTAATGTTGATATTATTTGATATATTTGATATTATTTTATAATGTTATGTTTATAATAATTGATTTAGGGGTGTTTTATGAGATACAGTAATGGTATTTATGGATATATAGTACAGTATGAGCATCATACATCACACGTCACTGTAACAACTTACGTTCACTTTCAACTTACGTTTGGCCGTCCAGAACCAATTAAAAATGTAAGTCGGGGAGTGTCTGTATTTCATACAAAATTGGTGTACTTTTAAAGGGTTTATGGGGTAGTCTTGGGAGCCTTGGAACGAATCACGTGCTTTACATGTAAAATGCGCCTCTACTTACGAAAACTCCAGGCTACGAAAAAGGCTCTGGAACGGATTATTTCATAAGTAGAGGGCTGACTGTATTGAGATTTCCTTTCGGCTTTTCCATTTTTCAGAAGTCGCCACAGCGAATGATTCACACGTTTGATTTGGCACAGGTTTTTACGTCGGATGCCCTTCCTGGCACAACCCTTTTAGCAAGGGACAGAAACACGCTGATGGCTTTACAGCCTACTCTTTACAAAAGTCAGCAATGGTTCTTTTACATGCCTCTCACCATCGACAGTGAGAGACATGGCCTGCCTTTGATAACCCAGTTAGCTGCACTGGGGGGGGACAGTGACAATCTTGTGGGGACTTGAACCCCCAACCTTAGGATCAGCAATCCAGCCACGATGCATGCTGGAAATTTTAGTGGACTGATGGAGCACAGGGTCAGAAAACCGAGAATAAAGCAAAAGTCTCACCTTGTTCATGTTGCCTACTTGCTGAGCGTTCATGCCAATTTGCTGTGCGCCTTGCGTCAGGGTCTCTGCCAGTACGCTACCCGCTCCTCCAGGTGCCGCCCCTGCTGCTGCCGCCACTTGTTGCCCAACTGATGTCACACCCTGGTACTGCATGCCTGGTGCTCCCCTGCCACGCCCTCCTGGCCCCATTGTCCCATTCATCACTTGGCCCTGCTGTTGTGTGGCAGCACTCTGTGGCATCATGCCATTGTTCTGCATGGCCTGGGTGAAACCAGGGTTCAGGCCCATGGTGCCGTTTCCAGGTGCACCTGGTGTAGCTCCTGCTGGCTTTGGAGTTGGAGAGGCATGCGAGGGAGAGCCTTGGCCCAGAGGGCTCTTACCCAGAGCTCCCAGCTGAGGCCCCATGCCCCCCCCAGCTGCCGGGCTGGACGAGTTAAGAGCTGAGGAATTCAGGCTGGCACCACTGCCAGCTCGCAGGAGCTCAGAGAGTTGCTTGTGCTTCGCGGCAGCGTCTGCCAGACCTGTTGCGCCTGCTCCGCCACCATTTGAGGACATGGCCATAAGGCCAAGGTCTCCATTTGGGCCACTCGGAATCAACTCATCTGGCAGATTGCTCTCCAAGTCATCCCAAGTTAGGGAGTTCAACTCTGTGTGTGAGAGAGAGAGAGAGAGAGAGAGAGAGAGATTTGATCTTGCTGAACAAAAATATATACAAAAAAATTAGGTATGTGGTAGATCCTATTAGTCCCGCTTCGCTGTATTTTGTAATGGCTTGCGTTTTGGTGGTTTTTCAAGAGGCTTCATAAATCGAAATCATCCACTTAAAGTCAAACTCAATGAGATTGTCACACACTTTTACACTAGAGTTAATAAAACATTGAGTAAAAGGCAAAATACACTAACCAAAGAAAACAAATCTCTAAAAAAAAAAAAAAAAAAAGTCACTGTGGTGTACCTCAGGGCTCTGCTTTAGGACCACCATCAGTTTATAATTTACACTTCATATTACGGACACCAGGCTCAACCTTCTTTTGATGACAATGTATGCTAATATTTATTTTTTTAAGCAACTGGTATTCTTTGGAACAAAGTTTTAACAGACCAAGAAAGATTAGACTTCAGTTTTACATTAGGCAGAATTAATTTGTGGTAAATGACGATAAACAAAATTTTCCACATACTTTTGTTGGAATACACAAGAGCCAGGGAGCTACTTTCAGAAACAGAACCACATGGCTTCCATTTATGCAAAGTTTGGCAGTGCTAAAAATTAGTTTGGGCCAAGAGCTTGATAATTAAACGCTGCAACCTTGAAAGCATCCTTAAGGTACGCATAGTCTACTGGTCGTTATCACAGATTTCCCTGGTGGTAAAAATGTATATGGAGCAGTGAACTCTGGGGGTGAATGATAAGTTATTCTGCCAGTTTGATTCAATCATAACTAGCCATTCATGTTTCAGCCAAAATCTTTTGCGGTTTTGAAACTGAGGGCATGAACATTATTTTATATTTTAGAATTATGAGAAGATGGAATCTGCCAAAAGTTTAAAATTATGAGATACAAACAGTCCTTTATTATGACCATTAGGTATCTGAAATCAATTTTACCAGAAAATTTTACTCACAAACATCAGTACGTTTTTTTTTTTTGTTTTTTTTTTTTTAAAAACACCCCACTTGGTTTGTTGTGATCGTTACCCATCGAGGGAAGTCTTTATTACCTCTATTATTATAGTAAAATGGTCGCTATTTATACGCCCTTTGAATTCATTAAGGCACATTACGTAAAACAAAGGTTTTGATTTGGTTAGTCAAGTCATGACCTTTGGTGATACAGCCAATTAAAGTCCATTAAACAAACAATGCAACAAAAATCTGATAATCATGATGGGACACCAACATTAGTCATTAAGTTCATTTGAAGGTTTCTGATTTTTAAATTACATTTATAGCATTTGGCATATGCTTTTATCGAGAGCAACTCAGTTATTTTTTTTTTTTTATACATCTGAGCAATTGAGGGTTAAGGGCCTTGCTCAAGGGCCCAACAGTGGTGATAGTGGGGATTGAACCGCTGACTTTCAGATTAGTTATGCGCATCAAATTAACCACTAAGCCACCACTGCCCATTTTCTTCACAAAGTACCTGTAAAGTACGTCTGAATATGTTTATTATACTTTAATTTCAATGAAACTGAGTGAAAGAGGCCAGGGTTTCAACATGGACTTTAGGATCAAGAGTAGAGAGACTCAGTCCACATGTTGACCAGTAAAAATGAGTATAGGGCAAGAAATGTTAAACTTCAGACCATGATATTAACACGCATTATGCAAAAAAGCTTGTTAAGATTGAAACTGTAGAGAAAGAAACAGTATTTTCTTTAATATATTTATGTCCTCCCAGTATCTATGAGCACATCATTACTAATCAAATCAAATACTGATATACGAGATTTTTAAGCTAGAATGAGAATATACAGGGTAATCCAATAGAACACATTTTAAAAGCGACATGAAACAAAACAAAACAAAAAAAAAATCAACAGAATTAAATTATTTTCCCACAGAAAACTCCATTCTGTACACTTTTTTGCATCATGTTTAAAAGATTATTATTTTCCCAAATAGTGGCTGTCGATATCGACTCACTCTTGGTGATTTCTGATGGCTCAACATGTGATGCCGAGTATAACAGCCAGGGATCTCCATCTAAATAGTAACCTGAAGGGCTTTACGTTTTGGTGGATGAGTATACACTTGTGACTTAAGGTAGTCTCAAACAAAAGGGAGATGGAGAGAAAAAAAAAAAATCATCACACCCCCACCCATAACAGGATCACTTTGATCCGTAAAAATTTCCTCCAGCATATCAAGCGATAGGTGCAACTGATTGCGTCAGTTACCGAACATTGTGAATACTGTTGATTGTGTCAGCTCTTCTTTGTTCCACTCAATGATAAGACTGTTGAACTCCCTCTGCTGGGGATTTTCTTTATACAGTACATTGACTAATGAATGAGATGGACTATGATGTTTGCAGATGACATCGTGATCTGTAGTGAGACCAGAGAACAAGTGGAGGAAAATCTAGAGAGGTGGAGGTATACTCTGGAAAGGAAGGGAATGAAGGTTAGTCTCAGTAAGACAGAATACATGTGTGTGAATGAGAAGGACCCAAGAGGAACGGTGAGGTTACAGGGGGCAGAGATAAAGAAGGTGGAGGATTTTAAGTACTTAGGCTCAACAATCCAGAGCAATGGAGAGTGTGGAAAAGAGGTGAAGAAGCACGTGCAGGCAGGTTGGAATGGATGGAAAAAAGTGTCCGGTGTGATAGGAAAGTATCGGCAAGAATGAAGGGGAAAGTGTACAAGACGGTGATGAGGCCAGTGATGTTGTATGGTTTAGAGACAGTGGCCCTGGGGAAAAGACAGGAGTCAGAGTTGGAGGTAGCAGAGATCAAAATGTTGAGGTTCTCTTTGGGAGTAACAAGGATGGATAGGATCAGGAATGAGTACATCAGAGGGACAGCACATGCAAGATGTTTTGGAGACAAAGTCAGAGAGGCTCGATTGAGATGGTTTGGACATGTACAGAGGAGGGATAGTGAGTATATTGGTAGTAGGATGCTGAGGTTGGAACTACCAGGCAGAAGGCCTAGAGGAAGACCAAAGAGACTATTCATGGACGTAGTGAAGGAGGACATGAAGGCAGTTGGTGTAAAAGAAGATGCAGAGGATAGGGTGAGATGGAGGCAGATCATTTGCTGTGGCGACCCCTGAAGGGAACAGCCGAAAGGAAAAGAAGAAGATTGACTAATGAATGATTGGATTCTGCAGTTCAGTTATTTGTCTCATATACTCAGCATGACAGAAAAAAAAAATTGAAGAAATTTTGCCACGATGTGACCGCTATATCTTCAATAAAGCAGCAGGGCTCCAGAGTTCAGTACTCATACAAATGTCAAAGCCATTAGCTTGTTTTTTTTTTTTTTTTTGCAGCGTCCGTGCTCACGTGCCATCGGCACTGAGTGCACTTGCAGTTTATTCACTTACTTCCAGTACACGTTTCTGTAAACTTGCTCATGCAAACATTCACGAAGCTGTGCTTTAAGATCATATCAAAATATTTAGATTAAATACATATCTTTGAGTTATTAAGTTAGCCGAGATTGTTTCCCCCAAAAACCTTCCAAGAAATCACATCATTAAAAGCTCAAGATCTCTTCAAAGCATTGGTTAAGGTCATAATTCATTTGTTTTTTGCAAGAGACCACCTCTCAAATCTGCAGGGGTTGACACGTGAGTCACAGCCATGGTTCTCATGGAATATCTCAGTATATCATAGTGATGTAGATTTCGAGTCAAAGCGGGATGGAGACTCCTTGTATAGCAAGCATTGTGCATAAATCTTAATTCTCATCCTTAAGCACAACCCCCACAACGGCACTCAACAAATCTCCAAATAATGAGTTGAACCATTTGTTTCACATCTCGCCTTTATATTCTGTCCTTGGGCTTGCTTTTTTTTTTTTTTTTTTAGACACATGTGCAACAAAAAACAAACAAAAAAAATCCAAGCCAAGTTTGATTGATTTCCTGTTCGGGTAGATTTAGAATTGGCTTCCTTCCTACATGCAAAAGCGTTTACTTGGGGGGGCTGCACAAACCACAGTGCTGTAGGACACCCACCAGAATAAACCCAGTTAATTGTTATAAACAGGAAAACATTAAATATTGATACATGCTGTCTTTTTGCGTTAAACACAGACACACTGTGGGTTAAATCCAAGCCTCAATTTTTGTGTGTCTGTAATCTGCTGTGGCTCTTTAAACATGCCATGTGTGCTTTTCCTGGTGGTGTGATTTAGATGCAGCGTGTGTGGAGTGAAGCGGCTGGCAGTAAACGAGGGCACTATCTACTCACCTACCAAAAGTAAACACACGCACGTCAGCAGGTGCTCGACACAAGAGCGACTCGAGAGATCATCTCTTCCTTCTTTATCACCTTCACTCGCTCACACACACAGCCCTTTCTCAATCTTTGTGCTGAATCACTCCTTTTACAAGGCACTGAGGACATCAACCACACACACACACACACACACACACACACACACACACACACACACGAAGCCAGGAGGCACAGTATTGTTTTGGTTTCAGAAGCCATGTGAAGCCCGAGTCCCAGAGTAGTGAAGGGGAGGGAGAAAGGGGGAGTTTCTCTCTCATGACTCAATGCTTTCTTACTTCTGCCACCATGACACACATTCCAGCCCTTTTACTTTTATCAGTCCTCTTTCATCAGCACTCTAAATCTTACATTCCCCTCTTCCCCCCTCTCTCTATTGATGAAACACTGAATTACATCACACAGCTACACTCTAGCTCTAAATGTATGTAGAAAAAACCATGCTCATGAATGTTAATGCTAAATTTATCATAGCTCCAATTAATGGCACAGCTGCACACTAAATCACTGGACAGTAATTGAAAAGTACAATCCGGGGCCAATACAAAGACTTCAAGAAAAACTAAACTTTTCGTTCAACTGAGAAAAAGAAACGATGCTGTATAAATGAAGGAAGGGCCAGTCTGTCCGTGCAGAGGCATAAACAAACCTCGTTAATGTTATCTCTGAAGAGAAGCCGGTCAAAATAACCTGCTGTTTGGTCTCGCAGCTTTTATGCCGAGCGATCACATTGGAATTCCTGCTCTCTGTGCAGCTGGCCATTTATGGGGTTTTGTGGGAGTCACTACATGCAACTGGACTGTCCAGTACATGACGCAAGTTTGAGGTCAATTATGTAACTGATTATGTAATTTACATTAAAATACAATTACACTGCAATTGTCAATGTTTGAACAAATATGAAATTGCAACTGAATTCTGGTAAGTGCTCTTGAAATTGTAATTGGAGGGGAAAACATTACTTAACACTTAATACATGTTTTTGAATTAAGTTATTTCATTTGCTTTGATGAATTTTGATTGCCAAATACAATATTACAAATATATATTTAAAAAATTCACTTTTACGAGCTCCCGTGTGACAATAATTAGTGTTTACTGTACTTCATATCATTTGCTTGGTGCTTTTTCCCTTACACCAGTGTGACAATGAGAGCGCCATTGCCAACTACAGGAGTGGATGTGCAATTACACTTAATTCTAGTACAGTATGGCAAAAAAGCATGTTCCTCAAGGGTCATACGTGCCCCCTCCCCCTTGCATCATACCATTCCCCCCAAGGGGTTGCGCCCCACTATTTGAGAATCACTGGCCTTGTGGGAGCTCACCACAAGCCTTTCCTTGCCAGCATTCGTAGCGTGCACAAAATTCTCCTCCTCCTCTGTTACACACCACCTCCTGCCTGCCCACATGATATCTCTGCCGCAGTCGATGATCAAACGGGTCGTTTGACTTGTTCTTGTTTTATTAATTATTATTAATGTACATGTATGATTATTGTGAAATATTTATCGTTTTTACATATTTATATTTAATATATTCGGTCAAATATGTGTGTTTGTGGTAGGTTATATGAGTTTGGGAGGAGGTTGGAACGGATTAACTGGTTTTCTGTTATTTCTCATGAGAATAATCGTTTCATCCAATGAACTTTTCATCTTATGAGCTGGCCCTCGGAATGGATTAAATTCATTAGCTGAGGTATCACTGCGTGTGTGTGTGTGCGTGTGTGTGTGTGTGTGTGTGTGCATGTATATATACATACCAATTAAAGTTGAAAGTGAACGTAAGTTGTTACAGTGACGTATGATGCTCATACTGTACTATACATCCATAAATACCATTACTGTATCTCATAAAACACCCCAACTCAATTATTATAAACATAACATTGTAAAATAATGTCAACTATATCAAATATCAACATTAATTTCAAATAAACTAAATTCAAGCTAAATAATTTCAAATTGATAAATTTTAATCAAATTTGCTCAAATATCAAATACAGTATCAGATATAACCTTTAACATTCTCTATGATGCGATCTTTCTACTTGTAAATGGTTCCGATGGTCGACGGATGGTCACATGACATGAAGCTGATCCGACTCACTTTACATGAAGCTTAAAACAGCCAATCAAAGCTTACAATATGTGAGGCGCTCAATACCAAAAGTAGTTTACTTGCTGTGCTTGAAGGCAGGTTATACGGACTTCCAGTCTTTCAAGTGAGCAAGGGTGCCATTGAACTCATTTAGTATTCAGCCTGCACTGATGTGAATCACCAGCAGAGCAGAGAGTTCTCTTTCTTTTCTGGATTCGGGTTTTCATTCATTTTACAACTCTCTTTGCTTAAGTGAGTATGCATGGTAGATTGTGCCGATCTGAGCAGATAGTTAATTCATCTCTGTGTGAATGACTTCCTGGGACGTTATGATAGGATATGCAACCGTATTTAGTGTTATCTGACAGAATGTACATAATTCTATTTAAAGCACTAAAGCTAAGTTAAAGCGCTAGCAGCGCCGTGAACACCTTTATCGATGAGGTCATGAACCTTGTCCGGAAGGTTTTGAAAAGAAGGCAGAAACAAGCCACATTAGAAATGTTCAAGAAAAGAAAGGAACATCCTGAAGAAGAGTCATCCATGCAAAGTGGTAGCAAGAGAAAAAAAAAAAACCACACACCTTGGTTGATTTAACTCATGCTGTTATGGAAGGGAATCCGCCTTTCCTCTCTCCCTTTCTTTTATAGAAGGGGACACGCTTCTTTTCCTCTCCAAAATTTACATATGCTAACTGCTCACCACCACAAAGGTTAAAATTCTTATCTTTATTGTTCTTTTGTGCTTTAACTGCACTGTGGTTTTTCTTTTAGTGTGTTATGGTCTCTCATAAAAGAATTGCGCGTTGGACAGGGGCATGGCTGTCACACGTGGGTGGAGTGCTAAACATATACACCTAATTCCATTTAATCACAAGTTATAGAGTAGCAGTGCTCTTCCCGGTGATCTCTCTAGCTCTCAGGTCCGTGCTCCACTAATTCCCGCTTTAGTTTGATTCCTGTGTTTCTATGCATATCTTACAGTGACCACGTGCTCTAGTGCCTTGCCTCTGAACAATAAAGCACACCCGTTTACATAGATGAAATGGGGAAATCGTATTCACTGTTAGAAATGTGGAGAATCAAACTAAATCAAACTAAAGCGGGAACTGGTGGAGCACTGAACTCAGAGCCAAAGCGATCACAGGGAAGAGGGAAAATTTTCAAGCAACGGGAAGAGCGCTGCTAGTCTTTATAGCCCGTGATTAAGTGTACTCAGATGTGTGTGTGTTTAGCACTCTACCCGCGTGTGACATCGCCAACACGCATTTCAATGCACAGTTCTTTTGGGAGAGACCATAACACACTAAAATAAAATCCAAATCTCTCACAACACAGACCATGACATAGTGTACTGTATTCAATAAGTTTTCACTTAATTTGCGGACCTATGATATGAGTTACGGTACTGTTAACTTCTGTTCAAGACGACGAAACTGATTAAGACTATTTACATTATTTGTAATGAGAAAAACGGATTGGGAATCCAAACAAATCGGAATCTGAACAGCCGTCTGGAACTGATAATTTGACAGCTGCGCAGAAGGAGTTCCGATGTTTTTACAACTTAGGACAACAGGTGGTGTTCCATCAAAACACGCAAGAAAATGTTGGATTAATAACTTTGAAGAGACTGGATTTGCTCTTAAGAAGAAACTAATGGTACAACCAAGAAGTGCTCATACTCCAAAGAACATCGAGTCGTACATGAGTCTGTCTTACAAAGCCCACAGCATTTAATTCGTAAGCAGGTGCGGTTGAAATGTCCCGGGAGAGTGGTCGCAGAATTCTTACTTTAGATTTGAAATTTCATCCATACAATCTGCATAGTGCCACAACTGAGGGGAAAACGATTACCAGTTGCGATCAAAATTCTGTCAACAAATGATAAACAAACAATGATGATGAATTTCTAAACGAGTTATGGATGTCAGATGAGGTCCATTTTCATCTCACAGGTTACAGGAATAAGCAGAACTACCGTTACTGGGCAGAGACAAATCCTAATGAAGTTCATGAGCACCCTTTACACACTACTAAGGTGACAGTATGTTGTGCTGTTTCATTACATAGGATCATTGGACCTGATGTTTTTTTTTTTTTTTTATAAACAGGAGATCTCAGTTACTGTCACTGCGAATTGTTACGTGGAGATGTTACAATCCTTCGTTACACCTGAATTGAACAATTTTTCACACCTTCAAGAAACCTGGTTTCAAACAGAATGGAGCAACATCACACACTGCACGGCAATCATTGGAGGCTATGCGAGAATTGTTCGGATCTCCAGATTCGGTAACGTTCCCTAGCCTTCTAGATCGCCAAATTTATCAGTTTGTGATTTTGTTTCTTGTGAGGCTCTCTCAAGAGTAAAGTGTACACGACTCGACCAAGAACTCTGGATGAGTTAAACCAAAGAATTCAGGAGGACATTCATAGTATTTCAGCTGAGATGTTGCAGCAGGCAATGAGAAATCTCAACAGCAGATTTCAAGAATGCATTCGTAAAGGAGGATGCCATCTACAGGAAGTAATTTTTAAAAAATGAAAATACCATCATTGTTTCTTGAATGGTATGTTTTAAGCTTCAATTACTATGAATAAAATATCTTTCTTCCATCACGCCTTGGTTTTACTGGATTGCTAAAAAGTTCCCGTTTTTTTTGTGTGTGTCTCACCCTATCCATATAATTATGTAAATTATTTTTTGATATGTGCAATGTGAGATATACAGTGTATCTGTGATCATATTTGAGGCCAGTCACAAACCTCTCACGCCCTCCTCCCTCTCTGCTTCCACTACTGCACCCCTCCCTATCCCTCTCATTCATCTCCCCCGTCTATAAATAAGCATGCTGGGGCAGCTGCAGCTGTCGGTGGGTCGCTGTGATTGTGGGCCGTCTGGGCTGGAACAGGTGCAGCACGTTTTGGGGTTTTGCTCGCTGGGAAACGTGAAGACGTGTGCAGCTGTAAACTCACCGCTGCCTTCACATTGCTTTTTCCCCCTCCTCCAGCTCTTTTCTGTCAAGGAAAGACCGTTGCTATGACTACAAAAATTACGTTCTCATGGGGCTCCAGAGTGGCACATTGACCAGGTGCATTACTATTAACCTGGAGATCACAAGTTCAAATCCGGTTTAATGCACACAGTCGTCCATGGCCGGGAGTCCATGGGAGCTAATTGGCCGAGCTCTCACGGGAGGGAGGGAAGCATACGCTCCCTTCCCTGTCACTCTCAGCAATCACCAGCCAATCATGGGCGTCTGTGAGCTTATTTGTTCAAGGGGACGGGTAGCACTTTTCCTCCAAGTGTGTTAGACCGCCTCCAAATACACATGGCGCCGCAGTTCTAAGAGAGGCAGGTGGCTAGCATTGCATATCACAGAGGGGGCAAGTGCATTCATTCGCCTCTCCCTGGCCAGTGGTGATCGTGTGACAGGGAAAATAATACCTGATGGGTGGGAACTGGAAATGACTAAATTTGAGAGTAAATATTGACAATCAAAAAAAAAGAAAGAAATGACTTTCTCAAGCATGTCAAGAGCGCAGGTCTGGTTCAACCAGTGGAAATAGTGATGGCGTGAATATTTCGAGAATCAGATCAACTCTGTTTAAAACCTCGTGGAATTACACGGGCTGTTCATTTCAAATCTGACCTGATACCATTTAATCTGAAACCTCACATACAAATACTGTAATACCACAGTGCACTTCTTTTTATTCCACACATCTGGCAAATCCTAGGTCAGGTGGAGACCTGCACTTTCAGAGAACCACTCAATCCTAATTTAGTACAATTCCCAAGTTTAGTACAGTTTCCGAATTCCAGAAAAATTTGTTCCAGGTAAAGGTTTAAATGAGACCTCAAGTGGAACTGCGGACTCTGAGCTCCACACCACAGGTTTTAAGCCCCATTTGAGGAAGTTTCTGAAGAGATGAAAGAGTGGCGCCCATGACATCCATCCTCACCACATCTACAGGACTCGATGTTGATGTGTTACTCGTGTTCATCACTGTGTAGAGCACGGAGCACATACATGGAGCCTCAGTGGTGCTGGAGAGTGTTCACAGAGGTCCACAAATCAGTCAGGACAACTGACCCAACAGCCATCGCTGTTCCCACCCCACCCCCTCCTACTCCCATCCATCTCTCTTTCTGTGTTTCTCCTTTTTTCCCCCCATCTCTTGGGTTTTTTTCTTTCATGCTTCCTCTTTCCTTCTCTCTCTCTCTCTCTCTCTCTCTCTCTCTCGCTCTCCTGTTCTCCCCATTTTATCTTTTGGTTTGCTCTCTGCCCTCCCCATCACTCCTTGAGTACGCTCTCTTTTTCCCATCAGTTCTTTCCCTCTCTTCCTGAGGTGATGTCACAGTCAAATCAAACTACTTGTTCAAAATATTTTTTTAATAAACGCCACAGAAGTGAATGTACTTTGATGCGGCAGTTTCCCATGTGTGTGTTTGTTTCAGAAAGAGATATGAAGCTATTGCTTAATTTATAACCCATTCTACTAATTTGAACTGACAAAATAAGAACAAATTTTTTCATCAATTATTAAACTGCTGACATCGGTGGTGATGGAAGGGGCTAGCACAAGAACTCCAAAACTGGGATAAAACATGAAGAAAATCAGGAATGAGTTTCATTTTATAAAACCAAGCAAAACAGACGTGTTTTGTCCCTGTGATTCTTTTCCTGCAAACCTTTCTCCAGACCTCAGAATGATTAAACTCGCATCAGATGCTTTTGTGCACAGTAGGTACACATACATGTACAGTGGTACCTCACCTTACGATAGTCCCAGCAAACGAAAAATCCAGGTTACCAAAAAACATTTTCCATAATTTTTTTGTCTCTGTGTACGAAACAAGTTCTCCTTACGAAACGGGCTAAACGTGCCACATTCCAATATCCCACCCCACTGGCCTCCCATTGGCCATCTTCCAACATCCCGTTCCAGTGTCCTCCCATTGGCTAGGAGGGATGACACAGCTTCCTCCCATTGGCCAGGAGAGCTGAACTGTACCCATACTTCCTGTTTGTCACACGCGTGGAGAGTTGAACAGGACTGTTGGCTCGTGAGTGTTTTTGAGATTGATCATTGCAGCGTTGTATTTCATTATCCATCATGGACCCCAAGAAAGTGATGCACAGTGACAGAAAAGAAGAAGCGGGCTCCGTTATCAATCAAAGTGAAGCAGGAGATAAGAAAAATACGAAAGTGGGATGCGGTTGAGCAAAATCACAAAGGAGTATGGCTGAAACCCCTCTACAATCGGGACGATAGTGAAGCAGAAGGAGACCTTAAAAGCGGAGATACAGTGACTAAGGCGATTATTTTGGAACGATATTGAAGCGGAAGGAGGCATGAAAAGCAGAGTGCTCCGGGGGACAAGACCTCCGATCTCGCAAGGAAGCAAGTTAATATTGAATCAGGACCTCTGATCTTTAAAACAGGTACTGTAATTCCGCTTTAAATACAACATCCAACCTCAAAAGTTCCGTCGGCTGCGCGCTGCATGTGGGCAGAGCTCGCATTCGGCAAAATAGAAAGTACAAGATATTAAACAAAACAATGGTCAAACCTCTTTTATAAAATAAATCAATGTATTTCCTTGATCCTCTTTTATACACCAGTCAAATAATAATGAAATCAATAAAAAAAAAATTATACTTTTAAAGAATTATTTTTAATGACACCTGCTTTAATATTAACATTAAAACATTTGGTTTTCAGAATAAAAATGACATTTTTAAATATTATTTTATATTAAAATATAATTCAAAATGTCTGCATTTTTTATTGGTCATTGGCTTTTGGACGACCATGCTTCAGTTTGTGATCAGCTGCCTTCTGATGTTTCAGCAGTTGATACTGGGATGGGTAGTGTTCATAAATTGCACACACAGCAGTTTTGTTTTATGTGCTTGTCGTATAAGTTATCGACCTGGAAGCCACCATTGCTAAGTGCCCGCCGACACAAAGTTACCATGACGTCACTGGGTTGGTACAAAGTCCCACATGAAATGTATATCACAGCATATTATAGGATATAAATAACATGAAATATCACGGCAACAACACGTACAGTTTTTCAGCAGAAGACGATTCATATATAGTTCAACCAAAAACAAACATTCTCAAATATATTTCAAACTACATCTGCAAGTACATGCGCTAAATACATTAACAAATTGAGCTAAAGTTATTTGTCTATTCAAATGCACAAACAAATAATACATATTTACAGCACAAAAACATCCTATTAATTTTATAAAAGTACTGAGCATTAGGCTGCAGATACAGGCTGGATCAGGCTTATAATTATTTTCGCCATTCATTCTCTGTGCGGCAGTGTTTGTGTTCTAACACATGTGCAGGAACCGGAGGTGGTACTAAGAAACTGCTTTATTCTCACACTTTGTTTGATTGACAGTGTTCAGCTATTATTGCTTACTGATAACATTGTTTGTTGATTGGTCAGCTCGGGCATGCACGTGCGCAGTGCCCGTTACACATTAACTTCCAATTTACTTCCTGACTCTAGACATGCGGAACTTATCTCCGACTTTCTCTTCAATAACAGTCATTAAGTTTATTTATAAGATTGTGAATACACATAATTTCTTGTCCAGCAGAACTCAACTCCTGCTGGAGGGTGTGTGTGTGTGTGGGGGGGGGGGGGGGGGGGGTGTGCACCGCCCCAGCCTACGCCCTTGTGTAGCCTTAAACTTTAAAAGTTTTAAGCATTAACACTAGTGTTATGTCAAGAAGAGCGTGTACCACTCTTTGGTGGTTGGCGAATCGTGCATTGAGAGTTTCAAACGTACACGCACAATAAATAAATAATATATATACACACACACACACACACACACAGTAGGCCCTCGACATTGACAGTGTGTATATATATATATATATATATATATATATATACACATATATACATACATATATATACACATATACATACATATATATATATATATATATATATATATATATATACACATATACATACATATATATATATATATATATATACATATATACATATATATATATATATATATATATATATATATATATATATATATATATATATATATATATACACATATACATATATATATATATATATATATATATATATATATATATATATACACATATACATACATATATATATATATATATATACATATACATATACACACACACACACATGTATATACATATATACATACATATATATATATATATATATATATATATATATATATATATATATATATACACATACATACACACACACACAGTAGGCCCTCAATGTCGAGGGCCTACTGTGTGTGTGCATGCATATATATATATAAATGTGAAAAAAGGTTATTTTGACATAATTCTGCGTGGAAAAGAAAAAAAAAATTCGATTTTTTTTTTTTTTTTTTTTTTTTTTAAACTCGGCCAATTTTTTTTAAAAAAAAAATCGGAATTTTGTGAATTCGCGGGGGGGAGGGGGAGAAATCACATGCCTGTAAAATGGTTAAATGGTTTAATAAACATTGTTCTTTTACTTTTAACACATATTTCATACAAAATTGGTGTACTTTTATCATTTTTAAAGGGTTTAGGGGTAGTATTGGGAGCCTTGGAACAAATCACGTGTTTTACATGTAGAATGCGATCTACTTACGAAAAATCCAGGTTCCGAAAAAGGCGCCGACTAACATAGATCCTGTGTGTGTGGGGAGATATATCAGTTTTGTCACACACTTATCACAATCATGCTGTTTTCTGTTTATTTTCAGTTTTCATGTAATTTGGTTGATAAAAAGAAAACAGCATAATAAAAAAATATCTTTAATTTTCCCTCCCTGTGCTGTTCCTTTAAATATTTTCACCTGATGTAAAATCGAGCCAATCAACATGAATGTCAACTTTAACACATGGCACCTTGAACCAATCAACACAAGGGTCAACTTAAGCACATGGCATGTTGAAAAGCATATGGCCAGGAATGTCTTTAAATTTATGAAGTAAATAAACAGGAGAATCGGGTAAAAAATACTCATCACTTTCTGATGGGTCCATATCTGCACATGGCCAGGAATGATCACTCCATTCATTCAGAGCATCCCATAATTTTGCTGTAGCAGTTTCTAATGGTTTATCTTGTTGGACATTTACCAAGAGAACACAGCAAAATATTTTCCTGTTTTTTAAAGCACGGCGGAACAATCATTTGTGTTGTTACTGATAAACATTATAGACATTCCCCAGTGGCAGGGGGTCTTGAAATACCGTGTAAACTCACTTTTACAGGCAGTGAACGGCTCATTATACGGTTACAGAGACTGATGAAATAAAATTGATAAGTTTGATCTACAACTTTGCTCCCAGTACACATGGACGTTTATGAGACGTAAGATCAAAAATACTGAGGGGGGGCTTATTGGAGCAGTGGGACCCCCCCACTGACATATATGTACATATAAATGTGTATAGACCCTTTTCACTGACGCAGAGTAACCCGGATGTAATCAGCATGTCCGCCATTTTTTGGGTCTAGCAAGGAAAAGCCACCATGTCAGACCATTGTCGCATGCGTGAACATGACCACATTTTGTAAGGTGAAAACGAGCTATAGAGACACTTTAAATTTTGTTTCTCGAGAGAGGTACGAGGAAAAGTTGTTGTTGATCAACCGAAGACACCCATACGAAGACATACCAGCGCAAGAGGGGAAAGACATTGTGAATTATCGGGTGAACGGAAGTGCGTACACATTGCAAGAATTTTAGAATATTTAGTTTTTGGGGTTTTTTTTGCATAATTGGCCTTGTTTCATGGCATTTTCCTTAACTTCCCCCCCCCCCATTCTTCCTTGATTTCTTTATTTTTTTAAATTCGATGAATATTTTAGGAAAAAAAAAAAAAAAAAAAAAAAAACACGATGTACTGTAGCCACATGAATTGAAGCGTGAAGTAGCGAGGGATCCCTGTGTGTATATACACACACACACACACACACACGCAACCTGTAAATGTATACTGAACTGGAAAAGCACAATTTGATCAGTTCCCATTTTTGGATGAAGTAATATTTGTAGGTGAGATGGATCTCACAAAATTAAATGAGACAGGAACTGACTATTCATTGATACACAGTGAGCATGACAAATTATTATTCACTAGCATAACATGAAAATGTCTCAATCCGATTGGTCTGTTGTCACAGGAATAAAAAATATTAATCCATCACATTTTCTTTCTGATTGGTACTTCTGTTCTGGTTGGAATTAGTTCATTTTCAGAACTGTGAACTTGAGAAAGGTTTTTCTTTTAAAAAAAATTAACTTGAATGCTGCCAATTCTGAGCAGTAAGAACTTAAATTGCAATGGGTTTGTTTAAGATGTGAACTGGTACCACATCGTTCACTGATTCAAAAATCTATAAATGTGACAAAATGCCACCCCAAACATTACAGAAAAGGGGACGCTAAACACCTTCACTTTTAGGATAAAAATGTTTTTGTAAAAGAACGGTACGATTTACATGGTGTTAAACCACTATAACTTGGAGAAAAGATTTAAAACAAACCTGGAGGAAAAAAAAAAACCCCAAACGAAATATACCATTTTTCAGCACTGCTAAAAAGCAAAGATTACATTGTTTCAGGACAAAACCTCCAGAATATAACTCTCTTTTCAATGAAATTCAAAAATAAATTCTCCTAAAGAAAAAACCTCACAAAACAAGAGTTCTGCAAAATTCAAGTTCATTCAGCACCAAAAGTGACAGCGTGTCTGTGTTTGGATGCCTGTGTGGGCATGTGAGCACAGTCCTGACAACAAAATGGAGATCACGGGTTTGCAGCATTTGCATGTGCAAGTATTGAGCCACGACCCAAAAAAAAAAAAAAAAAAAAAGTGTCCTGGACAGCACCGCTGTTCACAGTCCAAAAGCTTCCAGTCAAACGTTCCTGGTATTGGGATGAAGCCATGCTCACACTCGACCTGTATTACTCACACTCGCTTCCACACAGAGAAAAGGTAACGGCAAAAATAGACTACATGCTTATTTTTAGTGGAGCCGCTTCTGAAACGAGCTGTTGCCTGTCTGGAGGAATCACAAACGCTGTCTAGAGGGCGCCTCCAAAAGCACGTCGCGCTTGAACGCAGCCCCTTAAAAACACAATCGACTCATTCGGCCATATCGTTCTCTCACTCATTCATTCAGTCTCGCGCGCACCTCAAGATGACAAATGAATAACCATTTCACTTTTCACCCAAGTTTCCATCCAAGTAAAATTTCATTATTGGAAATAATCTGCCAATGGAAAATGAAGATAGAAAGGACTCATTTTTCATTGTTTATGCAACAGCAACAACGACCTTTAAATAAATTTAAGTTTGCTGTATTGTATTCGCCATGTCACTCATCACCTGTGCGAATCTGGCATAAGAACTGAGGTGCGTTTAAGATCACGTCATATAGTTTGTATCTTGATCATGTTATAATCATCCTGAGATGCACTGTGCATACTAGAGATTTAAAAAAAACGTTAGTAACCAGTGAGAAAATCATTTCATGATGACTTCCTGAATCCGAACCTAGATTTAAGGACAGATTTCAAGCCAGATTCATGAGGCTATGTGGTGAGCACTTGAAACCATCATAATCGTAGTCAGGGCTTTGAAATTAAGCCACTTGAATTTCTGTGTACTACAGTGCTGTGTGCCATCTACTTACTTTGTTTCAAAAGAAAAAACAAATCTGCTTATTTCCTCCTGCCATCTCACACAAGTCCGGTTCATCCTCGGTGTATGTTCAGAGTCCGAATCTGATGCAGTTCATATTGGTTTGGCTGCATGTTTCCCTCTGAGGGTGTTTAAATCATGATTTGATTCTCAGTGCCACCTGAATCAGAGCCTGAGAGTGAAAAATGTTCTGGTTCTACGCCAATTTATTCCATTTCAGTTAACATCTGCCGCCACATCGAATCTGTATTCTCCACTTGCCATGTAACTGTTTATACATGACACCTCCCCTGATTACATCATAAGCTATGACGTCAGGATTTCTGAACTGTTTAAAAGTGGGAATTATGAGAATTCAGAGTTTTAAAATGGATCAATATATAAATGCTTTTTCACTCGTGCATTGATGAAAAGTTTTCTTTTTTATGTAGTGTATGTGTGTGTAGAGTATAAAAATACCAGCGAAATATCTCGACACTGACACTTTAAAAACCTCTCCCAGGTAATTATACTCCATCCTGACATGGAACGAACGCCTCGGGGAGGAAGCTTCAGGTTTTTATGCGGAGTTCTGTGCTCGCTTTATCAAACACACGTTCACGTTTCAGCTGTTAAACCAGTCGTACAGGTTGGAACAAACCCAAAGCTGAGTTCAGGCCAGACAAGGAAGGCTCATGCTGGAATACATAACTGATTCAACCAGACAAACTGGACTTGAACCAGTCAAATGGAGATTATGCTCAAAGTATGGAAAGAAAAAAAAAAATTCAAGTTATCAAAAAAGTACTTAGATTTGATTTAACTGCATTTTGTGTATGTTCACGACAATATGTTTCTCATGATGGACCCTCAATTCAACCTCATTATTTTATTTATTTATTTTTTAAGCTGGTCAACAGTAGTGATGACATCATAAGGACAGAAGCTCCAGCTACGGTTAATGGTTTTCTTACAACTCGAAAATGATTTAAAAGTTCTGATAGTGGGTGGGATTCATTCGCCTTCCAGCTGGGTCTACAATCATACAATTCACAAGATTCAGCTTCATTACTAACCTGTTTGTAGAAAAATCCGTGAAGTGTCTTCTACACAACAGTGAGGGCCGATAAGCAGCCTTACTAAGTTAATGCACACCAGCAACATGAGTGATGACTGGTGACATTTTCTGAAGATATGCAAAGTGGGCAGGTCCAAAGTGTGACTGACTGAATCTCTCCTAACCAATTTCCATTGAATTGAATTACATTCCATGGTCCAGCGGGGCGGGATGTTGGGAGATAGCCAATGAGAGGCCAGCGGGGCGGGATGTTGGGAGATAGTCAATGGGAGAGCAACTCGTGCATTGTTTGAATTTTTGAGATGGTGCTTTCGTAACGTGAACTTGTTTCGTATCCAGACACAAAAATTTTAAGAAAATGTTTTTCATAACCTGGATTTTTCATTTGCTGAGTCTATCGTAAAGCGAGGTACCACTGTATTAGGTAAATAGAATTCCAGGATTCCAAATTGTCTTAGATGTCGGTGTCCACACACACGTACCACTGACCGTTTCCACTGGTACTTTAGCCTAAACTCTGCTGGAGTCAGTAAACAGTGTAAGTCACCTCCACTTACTGAGCTACTGCATGATTTAAAAAAAAAAAATGTTTGGAAGTAAATTGTAGTTATTTCTCTTCGTGATGCTGGTTTAGTCCTATTGTCCTGTATGCCGTTGCCTAGAGTCCCTCTCTAGGTGTGTGGTTCTCTCCAGAGCGCACACGGACTCGGTGAAAGAGCACTTTATACTGAAAAATCAGGCCCCGCCTATTTTTGTTCATTACTGTGATGACTATTGGTTGAATTTTCCAGTTGAAAACTGGATTTTTATGTTATGAACCAATCACATCGAGAATACAAACTGTCTACTTGTATTTACTTTCATGTTAATGATAATGGCTAACATTTGAAAATACATGCATGGGTGGGAAAGCCAATGAGATTGGCTTTGGCACTGAGAAACGTGACGTAAACCTGACTAAATCGGCTTTGGGTACTGCGAGGGTTAATGATTCTGTCCATATCAACATGAAAGAGCGACTCATTATTGCCGAGTGCTTTTTACTGCACACAGAAAAGCCGTGCTTGGGGTCCATGTGTCCAAAACAATTTGCCATTACCCACAAGTATTTATACATGTTTTACTCTTCTCAGTCCGTAATACACAAGAATCTCCGTTCTCTATAGCAGGGGTCCAATCACTGGTCCGTGTGCCGAAACCAATCTGTGGCTCAATTGGTACCGGTTCACATAAGAAATAATTATTTCCACTTTATTTATTATCGGCGTCTGAACAATCTTTAGTTTTGAAAAATCTTTAATTTTGAAAAATGACCAGAATTTCTCGGTTACATGTCAGTCATTTGAGCGCTAAAATGTAACCCACAAATGGACAGCACATGAACAGAAGCGAGTTGGACTCTATAGCGGGGATTTTGGGGGAGACTCAGCCGGAGCCTTCATTCTCCTAGCTGGTGCACCATCACCTGTGGGGGTTTTTATTTTTAGGAAAGTTCAAGCTCTACTTCCCAACCAACTTTATTTCAGCTGTTGAAAAATAACATTCATGGAGTGCTGCTTATTATTATTATGAAATAATATTTTATATATAAGTAAATTATATTTACGATATAAACTTATATATCTATGACAACCCCCCCCCTTTCCCTCTGAGTTCTCCGAGTCTCCGTCATTTTGTTAGAAGTGGAAGGTTAGCACTTCCGGTCATACTGCTTGAAAATGTTCAGTCCCTGCGAAACAAGATGGACGAGCTTCATGCTCAGATTGCAGCACAGAGGGATCTACAGGACTGCTCCATGCTGTGTTTCTGTGAAACATGGCTTGAGGAGAGTACACCCAACGAGGCGAATGCACCAGCCGGCTACACGGCCTTCAACCCTGCGATCCCAAGAGCTGGCGTTGTCGTTCGGCTCCTCCCCGCCTGGGCTTATTGTTAGATGGGGTGCGGCTAGCATTGAGCTGCCATAGCACATTAGCTCAGGATAGTTGAGCATGTTGGGTTGTACATGTCCGAAGACTCCAATCTCAGAGCTGTAGTAGGGTCGACCAGTCATAGACGAGCATAGTGCAAAACATGAACAAACAAAACAACAAATTAAAACGAACCAAAACAATTTGACTCCGAGAACTCCGCGATGTCGCACTCTAGGCAGCACCATCTTGGAGACGTTACGTTCAATGTAAAAGGACATGAAGTGTAATAAAGTTTATCCTTTTGGTAAACATACTACAGAACATAAAATCTCATGCACAAACATTCTAAGAATTAACTTGGGTACTGTATTGGAATAATAATTGAAAAAGACTTTAATACTAGTGCTTTACAACATGTTTATACTTCATCATCAATAAATATAACAGTAAAAATTTAAAAGTTTTTCTTAATCATTACTACATTTTACTACATTAATTATTATATATTATATATAATATATATATAAGTATATATTAATGAGTAAGGCTGTCTATAGAATGTGTTTAAGAAGCATATTTTAGCACATGTAATAGATACACAGTATTTTACTTCCAGTTGCTCATTCGCGCATGTAATGATACATGGGGTTTTACTTCCGGGTACAGAACTCGCGGATTATCTTCATTCGCGGGACGGGCCAGAACCGAACCCCCGTGAATAGAGGGCTTACTGTACTTACTTCGTGTTGACCATGTCTTCTTAGCAGAGTGATAATCTTACAAATGTTTATGCAAGGTAAAAAGCCTGAGCCAAAAAAATAAAGTTGCAATGAGCACACTTGAAAAAAGTCATGAAACAAGCTGCTGCTCAAGGGAGGGAGCGGCGTCATCCCTCCTAGCCAATGGGAGGCTCGTGGGGCGGGAGATAGCCAATGGGAGGGAACTGCGTCATCCCTCCAAGCCATTGGGAGGCCAGCAGGGTGGGATGTTGGAAGATCGTCAATGGGAGAGCAGCTCATGCATTGTTTGAATGGCGCATTTGCTGCATCTCGTTAGAACTCGTTTCGTATACAGAGACAAAAAAATTTTGGAAAATGTTTTACGCAACCTGGATTTTTCGTTTGCTGGGACGACAGTAAGGTGAGGTACCACTGTATGGCCACGTGTAGAGTGCAGTTGCTTGTGAAACAGCAATGCATTGTGTGTGTGAGGGAAAGAGACGGAGAGATTTCTTTCATATGCAGCAGCTGCACGTACAAAACATCTATGAACGTATATCGTCTGATCACGAAACTGGCACATTTTCCAACTACCAAGCTTGAAACTTAAACATTTCCATGTCCAAGTTTATTTGTGAATCAATGGATCAAAATCTTTAGTACATATCTGGGAGACAATATCATTTCAAAATATGTACGTGGTGAACAAGTTTTTGAAACAATTCAAATAACTTCTCGTTTATACCTTTTTCATGCTTAATTTTGTGACAAGAGAAAAACTTATTTTCATGTCCTGCTGAGCCTCTGGCAAAGGTCTCCACTTGGAATCCACTTATGAATCGGAGCACAGCGGCAGGCACCATGAACCACGGAATTTATGTGGGTGGCAAAATTGGTAAAAAGTACCAGACTTAAAACAGGATCGATGATACACCATGTAACATGAATAGGAAAAGTTACATATATCTTGTGCTCCGACCGATCATGGACAGATCGTCATTTATTAACTTCAGGTAACAGAAAACTTGAACATGTCAATCATCATCAATCGGCTCAGTGTAACCGATTACACAATTATGATCTATTCACTAATAATAGTTTTAGAAGGCGGTTCACTCTGTTCGTGATACATAAAGACTACGAGTCGTCATACCAATAATTTGATGTTCCTCTAAGGAATATCCTGCATCTACCAGGATTTACTGCATATTGACCTCATAACTAAAACATGGAAAAACCTATTTACTCTAAATATGCAGAAAACGTAAAATCTTACTAGTCCTTCTCAAAAAATTTGCATATTGTGTGATAAAGTTCATTATTTTCTGGAATGTACTGACAAACATGAGACTTTCATATATTTTAGCAGTGTTCATTTTTGCTCAAGAAAGTTATGAGTCCCAGGGACTCGCAGGTTGGGAAAGTATGAGTCCAAATGCAATAGTAATGAGTCCTGTCAAATAACGGAAAATATTCGCCCGAAAATGTATAGAACTTCAAATAGATCATTGCCAACACAAAGTTCATTCAATCATTTTATGAAAAGTTTATTAGGTTCACAGATAAAAACAAAAATTAAAAACTTAGAAGTTATCACTGACTATGATATAAAAAACTTACACTTACTTACGTAATTTTTCCGATCCTGCTGTAACTTCGGTATATCCATTGCTAATTTGTGAGCACTGAGATCCGCATGTCTCGATAAGGTTGTGTTCTGAAAATTGCGATTTTTAGTCACTTTGTTCATGCCATTAACTTTGTTGTGTTCCGTGCATACACTACAGTACATAAAATCCTCGTCGTTGTCGTTCTCTACATATCGCAACCACGTGTAAAGTTTGAGCCAGTGTTGCTGAAACGATCGCTTTTTTTCGTGGCTTGTCTTCGCAATTTTCCTCTTCATCAAAGACATTCTCTTTATCCCTGTTTGAATCTTTGTTCATTGAGAAAAAATTGCTTAATCTACGCTGATTTTCGTCGACTTTGAATACTTTTTTCGGAGGCATGTTGCACGTTAAACACTCGAGAACTAGCGGAAATGAATGAACACTGGCGAGCAGACGAAATCACGTGAGCAGACGAAATCTCGCGAGAGGATCCCGATTCGATATCTCGAAAGCGCAGAAGGCAAAACTCGCACTCGGAAAGGTAATCAAATATGGCGGTATTGTCAAAGCATCGACCGATTTCGCAAGATATTTTGGCAAATATTTCTGTTTTGGGACAATGTTACATAAATTGATGAAAAATATTAATGAGTCCGGCGGACGCACATCGGTTTGACACCATGCGTCCCTACGGATTTTCATGCGTCAGGGACGCAAGGACGCACGCAAACGTGAACACTGTTTTAGATTCATTACACACAACTGAAGTAGTTCAAGCCTTTTGTTTTAACATTGATAATTTTGGCAAAAAAGTAAAGAAAAACCAAAAATACCTATATCAAAAAATTAGCATATTTCATCCGATCAATAAAAAAATGCTTTAATTACAAAAATAGTCAACCTTCAAATAATTATGTTCTGTTATGCACTCAATACTTGGTCGGGAATCCTTTTGCAGAAATGACTGCTTCAATGCAGCGTGGCATGGAGGCAATTAGCCTGTGGCACTGCTGAGGTGTTATGGAGGCCCAGGATGCTTCGATAGCGGCCTGAAGCTCATCCACAGTGTTGGGTCTGGTGTCTCTCAACTAAACCATTTAGCAGTGGTTTTGGCACCGTGAGCAGGTGCCAGGTCGTGCTGAAAAATGAAAACCATCTCCATAAAGCCTTTCAGCAGATGGAAGCATGAAGTGCTCCAAAATCTCCTGATAGCTAGCTGCATTGACCCCGCCCTTGATAAAACACAGTGGACCAACACCAGCAGCTGACATGGCACCCCAGACCATCACTGACTGTGGGTACTTGACACTGGACTTCAGGCATTTTGGCATTTCCTTCTCCCCAGTCTTCCTCCAGACTCTGGCACCTTGATTTCCGAATGACATGCAAAATTTGCTTTCATCTGAAAAAAGTACTTTGGACCACTGAGCAACAGTCCAGTGCTGCTTCTCTGTAGCCCAGGTCAGGCGCTTCTGCCGCTGTTTCTGCTTCAAAAGTGGCCTGACCTGGGGAATGCAGCACCTGTAGCCTAGTCCACTACTTCCACAGGTCCCCCAAGGTCTGGAATCAGCCCTTCTCCACAACCTTCCCCAGGGTCGATCACCTCTTCTGGTTGTGCAGCGTTTTCTGCCACACTTTTTCCTTCCCACAGACGTCCCACTGAGATGCCTTGATACAGCACTCTGGGAACAGCCCATTCGCTCAGAGATTTCTTTCTGTGTCTTACCCTCTTGCTTGAGGATGTCAATGATGGCCTTCTGGACAGCAGTCAGGTCGGCAGTCTTACCCATGATTGCGGTTTTGAGTAATGAACCAGGCTGGGAGTTTTTAAAAGCCTCAGGAATCTTTTGGTGTTTAGAGTTAATTGGTTGATTCAGATGATTAGGTTAATAACTCGTTTAGACTACCTGAACATGATATTCTAATTTTTGGAGATAGGAATTTTGGGTTTTCATGAGCTGTATGCCAAAATCATCAGTATTAAAACAATAAAAAGACCTGAAATATTTCAGTTGGTGTGCAATGAATCTAAAATATATGAAAGTTTACTTTTCATCAGTACATTACAGAAAATAATGAACTTTATCACAATATGCTAATTTTTTGAGAAGGACTAGTAGTTACGCACATTTCAGTAGCAGTTTCATGATCAGACCCTTATCTCAAATAACCACATGATCAGTTAGTTGTTTTTAACTTTCGATTGTGGACTGTATTAGTGCACTATTGTCAGAGAGAGAATATCATAAGTCCTATATGGTAGAATATCAAGCTAGCCAACAAAAACTACTGACCATGTAATGAAGAGGACTGTTCCTTGTGGTATTTAGGAAATTTAGCAGTGAAACGATGAATAAATCCGATAAAAACTCTGACATCACTTCATCTTCATCACTCTTCCTAAAAACCTCAGTGATATCATCTCCCAAATACCCCAAGTAACACCACCTTTAAGACCTTCAGATAGTACTGAATGAACACACCAGTGTGTACCACGCAGTGCTACCTCAGAGTGATGGGCAAACCTGGTGAACACCAAGCTGCCAAAAAACATCCAACACTTCCATGGGAATTCTTTTTTCATTCATTCATTTTCTTCACCCCTTAAATTTAAATAGGGTCACCGGGAGACTGGCACCCATCTAAGCTGACTGGGTGAAAGTACACCCTGGACAGCTTGCCAGGCCACCGCAGGGCAGACATTCACAATCATTCACTCACACCCAGGAGAGATTTGGAACAGCCTGTTAACTTTTTATGCATGTTTTTGTACTGTTGGAGGAAACCAGAATATCCAGAGGAAACCCACACAAGCATGCGGAGAACATGCAAACGCCACGCAAACACCAGAGCTTTTTTTTTGTGACCCCTCACAGCAAAGTGGAAATTAAATGAAATTATTAAATACTTTCAATGAATTTAAAAGCAAGAGTTGTACATTTAAAAGGGGGCAGTGGTGGCCTGGTAGTAAAGGGCACTGAATCACTGATCTTAAGATTGGGGGTTCGAGTCCCACTCTCCACAAGGTTGTCACTGTACCCCCCAGTGCATAAAACTGGGTTATCAAAGGCTGGCCATGTCTCTCACTGTCTATGGTGGCATGTAAAAGAACCATTGCTGACTTTTGTAGAGTAGCTGCAAAGCCATCAGCATGTTTTAGATGTGTGTTGCCTAGATTTTTTGTATTTCAATTTATAGCATGTATTGCGATATATTGCAAGAAGAATTCTAAATTAAAGTGAGCCTGTTCTTGACCGTATTTATTCTTTATTTCAAAAAGAGAAATCAATATTAAAAACGTTTTTAGTCATCAAAGTATACAAAAACCTTTTCATAAATTTTTGTCCTCTGTAAACAAAACAACTTCTTACGAAAAGCACCAAACGCGCCATTCAAACGCTGCGCAAGTTGCTCTCTCATTGGCTGTTTCCCAAAATCCCACCCCGCTAGCCTCCCATTGGCCTCCCATTGGCCAGGAGGGAGCTGAATCTCCATAGTACTGTACCTATAATGCTTGTTTGTCACACGTGTAAAGGAGAGCTGTACTGTTGGTTCGTGAGTTTTTTGAGAGTGCTCATTGCAGCTTATTTTTCATTTTTTAAGTTGTTTAATTCAGTAAATGTTTAATAAATGTGGAAGGCTCCGCCGAATATGGGCAAAACGCAGCTCATCCGGACCTCCGATCCCTCAAGCAAACAGGTGTATGTTGAGTACGAAACAAGTATTCAAAGCACACTTACCTGCTTGACAGATCGGAGGTCCAGCTGAACCGCGCCCCGTGTCAAAAGTTCCGGCGTCTGAGAAAATGTGAGACAAATGTGGCACGCTCCACCGAGTGTGGGCGGCGCCCGCATCATCTGAAGAACATGATCTTCATGTGTGCCCATGGCACTTGCCAGCTGTGCAACGACCTGCATAAGCGAGTGCCCCATCTGCCGGAAGGTTATCGAGAGGCATATTAGATCTCTGGGCTTCCAGCTTCTCACCGTAGCACTCGCTCCTGTAGCTCATGCTCATCAGTGTTATGTCAGTTCTTTTTATTTGGGTATCATCTTAAAGCGCTACCTTCTGGACTCAAGTTTTGGTGCATCATTCAAATGTGGCATGCTCCGCCTAGTGTGGGCGGCGCCCGCATTCGACGGAGCGCGCCAAAAATACTTAATAATTAATGTAAAAATTAATTTAAAATGTTTAATAATGGTTTAATTAATAAATGTTAATAAAATAGTTTAATATGTTAAAATGGTTTAATAATTTTCTTTACTTTTAACACATTTCATACAAAATTGGTGTACTTTAAGAATTTTTAAAGGGTTTATGGGGTAGTCTTGGAACGAATCATACATTTTACATGTAAAAATGAGCCTCTACTTATGAAAACTCCAGGCTCCGAAAAAAGCACTGGAAGGATTAATTTTGTAAGAAGGGGGCTGACTGTACATATATTAATGCCATCATAGGGATGCCCATAGTGCTGGGCACATGCCGCATGTATGCACTTACAGTGACACTAACGGCTCAGAAAAGTCCGTCAAACTTTAGAACTTTACAATAACATGCTCTATCGTTTATCATATAAACCACATATGATCATTATGCTTGAGAGAAGTGGAATGTAATTTACCGGAATCTGGGACCGATTTGGAGCATGTTGAGCCTGAGGCTGAGCAAGTTGTGTGATGTCATTTTTTCCCCCCCAGAGTCGACAGATATTGCTGGACAAAGCAAAAAAAAAAAAAAACATGCATGGCTAATGTGCCTTGTTGGAGATCAGGTTCGTGGAACCACTTCCCTCTTTTGCTCATTTTAAAATAAATGTTTAAGAGAAAATCTAGATGCAGTAGGTCAGTAAATTTGTGAGCAATTTGCGAAGTGAACCGTGGTTTTGTTTTCGCCGGGAATTTTCGTATTCTGTATAAAAACCAATTCTATTGGCTGAAGGCCTTCATGGCATCCGCACTGCCCAATCATGGCATGGCTCTTATTATACCTGGCTCTCCACACACTGAATGACTGTAGATAAGAGGACAGAAACATGATTGTGTCAGGATTACATGCCGGAACCGCTGTGGTAGCCTTTTTTTTTTTTTTCAAACGAAGCATTACTTCCGGTTCTATTAGCGGGAATAGCCGAATTTTTTTTTGTTCCGAAGTATTCCGAATGCATCTCAAAAACCGGTTTTACTTCAGAGTATCGCAATACGTAGTTTGCATATTAGAACTGGTTGAAACCGATAAACCGGTCTTATTGCACAGCTCTAGTGCCCCCGCTAAAGGGTTGTGTCAGGAAGGGCATCCGACGTTAAAAAAAAAAAAAAAAAAAACTTTGCCAAATCAAACATGCGAATAAGATGATTCGCTGTGGTGACTACTGAAAAAGGGAAAAGTCAAAGGGAAAAAAGTTGAATATTTAAAATGCTGAAAACTCTGAGCAGGTTTTGATTCGTTAATTCAAAACTACCGACATATGTTTGAAAATTTGGTGTCATTTTACAGCTTTGGATATGAGCAACAAAATGGTTAAAATATCTTACAATTAAACTCCATGCCCACTTTTCTGTGATGTGTCACATTGGTCGCACAGGTCATCACTTCTCATGTTCTCATTCTCATCGCTTTTAACCCATCAGAGTGACTTTGCTCCATTCGCTCGCTCGCGTGCCTGTTTTTCTATTTTGCGCTCTCCTTATGTTCTTTTCTCTTTTGGTCTGTCAAGAACATCAAATGATCTTCTCCGGACCCCATTTACAAACTTACCATGATGGAGTGTCATGCTACACAACTCGTGTATACAGATTCAAACTTGAACGCAGTGCTACACGTTGAGCCTGCAGCACGGTGAGGACGTCCCAAGTGATGGACCTTCGACCGTTTCACGTTAGACAGAATGTTAACATTCCCACATAATGAGTGGCGTTCAACTTCCTGTTCTGTTTTACTGCACCAGCAATAACACAGCCAGGATGCATCACTAAAACCCACGAAAAGGTTTGAAAACATTCATCCACTTTAGCCACATCTTTAAATGACGATTAAGAAACTTTAAAGAGGTTAGCTTGTGTCCTGCAATATTTCACGAAACATCCATTTGGATATTATAAAGGACTCAAACCCAATAAAAGCGTGCACGCCGGCGCCTTTGCTATGATAAGAGGTACAAGAAGCCTCAAACGAAAAATCCAGGTTACAAAAAAACAGGTTCCTAAAATTTGTGTCTCTGGATACGAAACAAGTTCACGTTATGCAAGCACCAGCTCAAAAATTCAAACAATGCACGAGTTGCTCTCCCATTGACTATCTCCCAACATCCCACCCCATTGGCTTCCCATTGGCTAGGGGGGAATGATGCAGCTCCCTCCCATTGGCTATTATGGAGCTGCATCTCCATAATACCCATAATGCTTTTCATGTAAAGGACAGAGTTACTGTTTCATGAGTTTTCGAGTGTGCTCATTGCAACTATTTTTTGGCTCAGGCTTTTAACCTTGTATAATAAACATTTGTAAGATTATAACTGCTAAGACGACATGTCAACACGCGCGCGCACACACACACGCACGCACACACGCATGTGTGATACCCAGTGCGAGTGAAAAGAAGCGGGCTCGTGGTATGCGGGTGAGTGATATCGCAAAGAAATATGGCCAAATCCGTCTATCAACGGCACGATACTGAAGCAGAAGGAGGTCTTTAAAATTTATAAAAGTTTATCTTTTAAGGGCTTAGGGGGTAGTATTGGGGGGCCTTGGAACGAATCACACATTTTACATGTAAAATGCGGTTCAACTTACGAAAATCCATGTTACGAAACCACTTCCGGAACGGAGTGTATACAGAAATGTTTTTTTTTTCTGATTAAGGCATACAAGTCAATGATTTTTAACTGAATAAGGCGTGAGTAAAACTCCAAACCCAACCGGCAAAATTGTGGGGGTTTTTTTTTTGGCAAAAAAAAAAAAAATTTGTACATCGGGGCATCTGCGAGCTGGTTATTTTGTCTACATGACACTGACCTACAGATTCAGTTGCACGCTTTTCATTCATAATGATTTAAATGGTTTTTTTTTTTTAGTATTTGTTAATGACTTGCAAAACCAATCAATGAGTACGCATTTATCTATCCATTATAGAACCTTTTGGCTCACTTGGTTTGGACCAATGATGTGGAAAATAATTCAGATTGTGTGTCACCCCTCTCTTTTTGACTGGTTTCAACTTCCAGTCATGGAAAAAACAAAAACGTAGGTAGTAGGTGTGTGCTGGATGTTATTCTAATTAAAACCCTCAAACAGCGACCAAGACGCGCGCGGGGCCTCAAACGGCGACCAAGATGCGCGCAGGGCCTCAAACGGCGACCAAGACGGGCGTGCTGAGTTTCAAACAACTATTAGGCCGAATGCGTGGGGTTTCCACCCCGATTAAGCTGTACGCATGGGTTTTTACTTCAATTCCAACACACACAAGTTTTTTATTCGGGGTAAAACATATACATTAGTTTTTATTTAAATTAACTCGGAAACATGTATATTACTCCAATTAAAGACAGTTTTCAATTCTAATCTAGATCTACCAGGATTCCCGTTTCGAATACGGAGTAAACATGGGTTTTTTCCTCTAATTAATCCATAAATTAATTTTACTCCACTTGAAATGTATATGAGAGGTTTTAACCTCAATTAAGCAATTTATACATGTGGTGCCGGTGGTGTAGTAGTTAGGTTGCTGCACTCATGATCAAGAGGTTGTGTATTCAAATTCCAGTTAGACCCCTGGGCAAGGTCTTAACCCCAAGTGTGCCTCTGTTCACCCAGCAGTGTAAATGGGTACCAGTAAAAATACACTAAGAAGGTAACCTGCAACGGACTAGCATCCCATCCAGGAGTTGTACTCCTAGTCGCTTCACGCTATGGAAACCAGGGATAAGCACCGGTCCGATGAGCCACTAGGCTCAGGTGTAAAAAGCCAAAAAGTAATTCACACAAAATCTTTATTCCAATTAGGATGCTCACATGAGTCTCACAGTTTGCAACAGTGCATGTGATCCACAACATAAATGCTTCTCATGTACTTTGTATTTATTCTGTTATATTTTCCAGCTCAAAATAAAGCAAGAGCCAGTGTCTGTTCCCTGCTCTCCTGCTTTTCCATCGTCTGAGTGCAGTTTGAATGTAGCCTGTTTTGACTTGTGTGATGGTTGTAGTCAAAAATGACACATTTTGAAGTGATTTTGAAAAAAAGGGGGAAAAAAAAAAAAATCACGGGTGTTGTGATGTTTTCAGGTGTTTGTTGCAATGAAATTATGCAGTTATGTAAAAATCGTAAACAACGTGCATGTTCAAATCTTTTCAAGCATAAATAAATGAGTGACGTTCGGCTCAATGTTTGCACAGGGGAAGTGTTGACTGGTAAAATTCATGGTATAATAATTATATACAATATATGCAAACCATATTTTAAAAATAACCCAAATTTTGAAACCAGTTAAAACTGCAAGGTCACAGAATGCACACAGATTGGTTGACTTGACAATTGCAACACCACAAATTCAGAGTGGGCCTGAAATATATCCTGCTGAACACTTACTCCTCTGGTTGACATTTTTAGATTTATAAGAGATATTTATTGCAGACTTCCACCCCACAATAATCAAATCTAACAAGAAAATAAACCGCAGGGGTCCAGACCAGAGCTACTTGCATGTTTAAAATAAAGTGATCATAAAACAAGATCAAGGTGACCCACACTGAGTGATACAACCCCACCCTGTTCGACCTCTGATGGGGACACATACACCAAATTTGGTTGTCATTTTCTTCTGAACTATCCCATTAACAAGCCATACGAATGGACAGAAAGCATCTCTACAGGTCTCAGTTCCACTTACCTTCAGTAACAGAGATAAAAAGGATTTGATTGGACAGAACATCCTAAGAGTTTCTGCGATAATCAGGATACAATGATAATACAATTAAAAAATAGTAAAAGATATTTTATTCCTCAAAATTTTTTCATAGATATGCTTCAACCACCTTTTAACGATTTCACAAGCAAAAACTAAGAAATTTTTTTTTCCAAAAGAAAACCATAAAACTCATGGTGCAGATCATTTATCATCAGAAACGCCTTCAGGAATCATGAGGTCGTATTTTGGTTTTCTCTTTCAGCCCCAGTGCACAATCAGTCAACTGCAGTGCACCGAGGATGAAATGTTTAATAATCAAAGCTGGGGGTTTGTTCAGAAACAAAGTCTGCGTTTAAACGTGTGATGAAATGCGTTGCTCAGGAATGATGCAATAGCGCAGTTACGCCTCAGTCGCTGGTGTTGAGCACGAGATTAACTGTGTACAGAAAAATTGGTTTGCTTCAAATTAATTCAAGACCCCTGATTTTCCTCTGGTCTGATTTACCAGTCAGAAAGTGATGATTAATTCTCCAATTGTCAGAGCAGTGCTGACCATAGTTCATGCTGACCAGCTTAACCTTATATGTATAATAGTAAATTTTCGAACACCTCATCTTTCCCATAGTAACAGCTGAGAGAGGCATATACAGCAGATTCTCCAGGCCTTGTAATCTAAAAACTAACAGTAAATTGGTTTTGAAATTACTGTTTTCTTAGGAATCTGGTGAAGGAGTCTCCAGTGCCAGAGTTTTAAACCTCTATAAAAACTCATCCTGGCTACTTTACCTAAATTCCTCTCTTCATCAAAAAAACAAAAACAAAACCTGGTTCTGGACCCGGTTCATGACCTTAATCCACCTAAATAACCATACAAGAACTCCATCACCCCCCCCATTTTACCCAGCATACCAGGGATGTGAGAGGACTGAGACCCTGAGATGATATACAGGGTGGGTGTGCATAGTGTCATCACAGACACTGATTAGTTTCCTGTTTGTGGCCTGCAAGGTAAGCTTTTTATTCATAGTTTTATTTTTACATAATTAATTGCATGTAAAGATGGCTCTGTATAAAAAGTCGTTTTTCTAAGCTTTTTTTAAAGCTGTCCATGTTTTAAAAAAAAACAACAACACTGCTTTAAATGTGTTCTGTAATTATAAACGTTGAGTAAAATAAAGGTCGATAAAATGTAGGTTTATAACGAATTTCAAATTATCACACCTAGATTTATGGTATTGTGAGTTAATTAACCAAGTTTGCACCACACACAATCACACACAAGATGTTTAATGTACTGACAGATTTTCTGCACTGAAAAGAAAAGGGGACCAACGCCAATCCACACAGTCCACAGTACCTCAGCACAACACCGTCCACTGCACGCGCACCGTCTTTAATTAAAAAAAAAACATGCTAACAAGGTATGCTAGCAGCTTCACAACATTTAGGCGTTTTCTTCCATTCTTTCCTTCAAATACACAACTTATTCTTCACATACCTAACAGTTAAAATAAATCTGACTTCATGAACGTTATTATTAAAAAAAAAAAGTTAATTAGTGAGTATAATACGGAAAAAGAAAAAATAAAGAAAGAAAGTACGCTGTAATAATGTTAGCCGCTAGCTAGCGGAGTGTTCTGGTATGAAGCTAATGTCAATACAGAGTAAACATAACCATATTACACCACTAAAACACACATTATAACGACTGTGTGAGTCTCAACGTGCGTATTAGCTTTAAGATTGAGTGCTGAATATGTGAGAAAAGCCCAACAGTACACTTTCGCATTTTTTTGAACGTTTATAAGTTACTTTAGCTAGGCTAGCGTTACCTGGCCCGTCCGAGGCAGGTGCTGTCATCTTCGGCCTCTTTGCATTCGGAGGTCCAGGATCCAGCAGATTTTCAGCCATCTTTTTTAAAATTGTAGCTGCAGCAAAACAATCACAGAAGGGAATCCTTTCAAAGCGGCAATTTAAATCAAAATGCTCCACGAAATGCACTTTGTTTATACGTTTCAGGTTGAGATGCTAATCTAGCTAAGCTAGCAGCGAGGAGGGATTCTCAAAAAAGTACCAACAGCGCCACCGCCATTTACCCCATGATAATCCAACACCCAACACCCACATTATCGTCGTTAAATTAGCCTCGAGAAAGAAAAATCATGTATATTTCCTTTCGAGAGGTCGGCGTTTTGGATGTTTGGCGGGGGGGGGGAGGATATTCCTGGGGAATTGTCGGGCGCTGGGTTTTAGTTCCTCGTCGCAGAGATGTTAAATGTGCATCCTCATCAAAACCTTTTCTCTGACGTCAAAAAAATCGTGCAAAAACCCCAATCATAACGTCTTTAAACATGCACAAATGCATCTTGACGGTTATGATCTTTTTTTTCTTTTGCAAACGTCCCGTCCGTGTTGTCTCTGTCGCCCGACGGCTCCCCCTCTCTCGGTTTAAACGACACACGGACTGAACGGGGAAATCAAAGGTAATAGAACGCGGAGAGGAGGAGGAGGAGGAGGGGAGAAGGAGGAGGAGGAGGAGGAGGGGGGTTTCGTGGCCGACGAAATGCCGCTGGATTCCAGGATTTTTCGCCAAAATAAGCCTCGTCGCGAATCAAACACGGTGTCGGGGGCCGAGCGTTGTCGTCGGACGTCGTCCCGGACACGCCGTTTTGGAATAAAAAATAACGCCGTATCGAAATCCTGATTTCCAAGCCGCGACAAGATGGCGGCTGTTGATTCCTTCGATACAAAAAAAAAAGTTTTTTCTTTTTTTTTTTTTTTCTTTTTCCAGCTAGAGGGGGAGGGGCTAAGCACGCACATGCACGCGCTTACGTAATCAGACGAGCGCACGCAAAAAGCCCATTTGCACAGCTCCACCGATAGGGAGCGACAACGGAACACAAATACTCTTCCTGATCCAAGTTTACCTGCTCGCCGACCCGCTTAATCCGGTTACTGATAGGGTGGGAGGCTGGAGCCGATCTCAGCCGATACTGGGCGAAGGTAGGGTGCACACCAACAACACATCTGACCATTTCCGGGCTAATATTATAAACTCACACCAAGAGGCTTTCATTCATTTTCTAAACGGCTTAGTTCTAATTGGGGCCGCAGGGAGGCTGGCGCCCATCTCGGCCGACTCTGGAAAAGGGTAGAGTAACACCCTGGAGAACTCGCTAGGCCGTTGCAGACGACTGGGGCAACTTATCCTCAATGTGCATGTGTTTGGATCGTCGAGGGAGAAGCCCCAGCAACATGAAAGAAACCCACAGAAAAATAACAACATGCAAAATTCACACACAATCCAACACCTTTTTTTGTGACGTGTAAACCCATGCAACTGTTACACCCTCCCCCCAAAATTTCCTTTAGAAAGTTATTATATACTACCTAATGAAAATAAGCAGCGCATCTGTGGAGGAATTACCGGCGACTTCAGGTCTAATTTTGACTGAAGTGAAAATATTTTGATTCACCTGTTGAATGGCTGTCTGTCTTCTTTCAGAATCTGGGATCAAGCAGCCAATCATTAGTCATTTGAGAGCTTATTGTGACTTCAGAATTAACCACCTTTTGTAATATCTTAGCAACCACTGGTAGTTTCTCACTGTGATAGCATAGACACCACTTCTCTTATTTACTCCATCATCAAGTCTCTGCTCTATAAATATCTTTGGTTAACTGTATCTCGAAATAAAGGAACATTTATTACATCAAATCTTGGGGGCTGAATTAGTTAAATTAATCTGAATTCTGATTGGATGGACTACCTACAGCGATTTGAATCTCTCTTTGTGTGTATATGTATGTATATATATATATATGTGTGTATATATGTATATATATATATATATGTGTGTGTATATATATATATATGCATATATGTATGTATATATATTTGTATATATGTATATATGGTGTGTGTGTGTATGTATGTATGTATAATATATATGTGTGTGTATATATATATATATATATATATATATATATATATATATATATTGTATATAATATGTTTGTGTCGCGCATACACATTTTCAAAAACTCACTGGTGCCGTTTCATTGTGCTGTGGTTTTTAAAATGTGCTATTGGAAATTTTTTGTAAAATAAATGTGATAAACCTGCTTTTTACTTCCAAGTTCATTTATTTTTCACCTAATCCTCCTGGGATCATGGGGAGGCTGGAGCCTATTTCAGCCAACACTGAAGGAGGGGAATAGTACTGAGCACCTCTGTCTCACAGTACGAAAGCTCTGGTTTGTGTGAAGTTTGCACGTTCTCTCCATGCTTGCATAGGTTTCCTCTTGATACTCCAGTTTCCTCCCACAGTCCAGAGATTCACATTAAGCTGAGAGATTTCCTTTCGGCTTTTTCCCTTTATCAGGGGTCGCCACAGGCTAATTGGCTACATCGCCCCAAACTGTGAGTGAGGACGACGGTTGTGTTTGTTGACCTGCAAGGAGTTAGCGATGTTCACGGTGTACCCCATCTTTTCCCAGTGTGAGCTGAAATATGCTCCAGGTTCCACACAATCCAAATTGGACTACAATCGTCAAAAAGCGAGTATTTGTATTGTAATTTACATTTTCAAAAAAACCTGTTTCAAATTCTGCTTTTAAACCATGAAATCACTTTCTGTTAGCACTTCAACATTTGTTCCTTTCCAAAATTCCTTGCAAAATAATACTGTATAGTGAAAAGTCGATTTGTCCTTGAAAAATCTGCATTGCAAATTCATACGACAAATTGTACTAAAATTGAGTTTTTTCTTTCACAAAATTGAGTTTTAACTTCAAGCTTCCTTAAAAATTAAGGTACAGAAATTTAAATCTACATAAACCCAAAGTGTCATGGCACAATCCTTCCCTTCATTTTAATAAGAAAATATGCCAACATCATGTTTATGTACCTTTGTTTCTTGTCCTCTGTAAAATCATAGTTATTAAGAGATATCCTCTCAACCGCAAAAACTACAAGCCATTTTAAAAGTGCCAAATAACAATCTACAGACTTGAGGGCTCCGGAATAACACTATCAAATAAGTGACGAGATCAATTCCCATGGTTCATCTTTTAAGGAATGAAAAGAAACAAAAGTTAGATGGAAAAATACATCTGAAAATAAATCCTGTTTTTAAATCAAGAAGAAATAATAATAATAATAATACCCCCCCTCCCTTTTCCATTCTTTTTTTTTCTTTTTGTAGCTAAACTCACACATTCAAAAAGAAATCACCACACACCAACACACCAGTGACAATAGAGGGTTTTGTTTTTTTTTTCATAGTTTTTTCCTGCTCTCCAAATCTGGCACATGCACGTTACTGTCAATCTTTAAATTTTCAAAAAACAAACAAGAAAAATACATATGGATATGTACATACAAAGTGAATTGTGCAAATGTATACAGATTATGCTCTTGTATGGATTAAATGTATAATGTGCACAGAAAAAAAAAATCATATTCAAACATGGCATACCATAAACACAAAAATAAACATCAAAGGCAAAATAAATTTATATCAGATCTCTTTGGTTTTACATACAAGCAAATCCTCCCATAGATGGCAGATCTACAATACTCTTTAAAAAGCTGGATGGCACATTTTCATTTGTTTTTCGCCTTTGGTACCACACCGAAACCTAATACTTGTTCTTTCATATTTTTATTAACCCTCTACTGGGAACACGTTAGGGTTAAGACAAAAAAAAAAAAAAGGAAAATAAGAAAAAATTTCAAAAGTTTCCACATAAAGGCACAACTTTCCAGCAGCATTCTCTTGCTTAGATGTGAAAGATCAGATTTATGTGGAATCGATGCCTAAAATTAAACCACAGCTCTTTAAACTATTCAATACCATCACATCCCATTTCAATTCAATCGAGGAATTTTATCTTGTTAAAATATCTGTAGAGTTGTTTGCTAGCTTCTCATCTTATTACAGTTATGATTACAATTTTACACATTGTGTCCCAATACTTTTGCTCACATACCATTGCTGACTTCCACAGAAGAATTTGCAAAAAAGGAGCAGAGCACATAACATGGTGCTAGCTCGCATCTACTTAGCATGGTTGGTTGTTTATATTCTAACTTGCTAGGGAACACACAAGTTGTTGGAGCTTCACGTCATCAGGAGTTCCAAGGTATTCACAGGTTAAACATTTTAAACTAATAACAAAAAAGTGATGGTAACCACCAATCACAAGTGTACAACAAAGCCTATTAATAATTTTATCTTAATTGGTGACTTGTATCAGTGAAAGGAATTTTGCAACCCAGTGGTGAAAGGGAGGGCAGAGAATAACAATTATAAGGTGAGCTTGTTAATGTCATAATTACATTTTTATGTTTTTTACATAATTACATGCCAGTAAAATCACAACACGTTTTCAACAGAAAAGCTACAGAAGACAGTATTTTTATGCTAGCAGGCTTCATCCATCATGAATTCATGTTTCTGAAATTAGCACTGATCCTCACTCGATACCTCGTCCCTCAAAAAAATGTACTGCTGGAACAATGTGTAAACATTTCTAGCCTTCAGCATTACTCTGTGGTTTGTCAACGGCGCAAGCGTTCAATCATAAATTGCGTTTTTATCTAAGAAATCTAATGAGCCGAGCTTAGGGAGGGAGGGATGTACCCTGTCACAGTGAAAATAGTCAATCATGGCAGTCTGTGCGTTGTGTCACCATAACATGAGTAGTAGTACAAAAATCAACGGTGTGCTGGTTTTCTTGGAAGAAATACACTGTGACCCTTGACCCTTCCTGTTTGGCAGCAGTAAAGAGACATGGTGAAATTAAGGAGAAATTTGGGATGGTTTTTTTATCCATCCCCATCAGCAGCAGACTCTGATAAAGGGGTAGCCTTAAGTTTGAAGCTGTAATTGTACACCAGTTGGTTTTCATGTAAACTCATAGCTCTATTTCCTTATGTGTACAAGAAGCTAACTTCAATTAAACTCACAGATGGACATTTAGGGTCAGAGCTGAAAATCTCAAAAGACCCGAAAAATATTCCTGTGGAGTGGAAGTCAACAATAGTGTGGTGAAACCAGACCTGGAACACAATTTCGTTTATTCCCTTCGAGCCCCATATGGTTTTGGAAGTGGAACAAGGGCTCATGGGTAGAGGTGAGCTGGAGTGAACATTGTGCACCAAATACCATAACTCTCCAATTCATCTGCATTCAACATCATACATACAATTCATAATCTGGTACTTAAAAAAACAAAACAAAAAACCTAACACACATAACTAGGCATAAGAAAATAAAGTTTAAATGCTGTCAGCCTGCATGTCTGCTCCCCCCCTTTTTAAACATTTTGCTGGCTGACGGTGTGATACATAACATCTGGAGTGACTCAGACTTTAGTGTGGTGTGGTCGAAAAGCAGTGCACCATACAGTAAGTAAGATATGTATATAACACACAAAGAAATCCCTTATCCATCCCAAGTTATTTCAATATCAAGATACACAGTGTTGGGGCTTCATGTAGCTAGAATTTAAAAGCACAATAAAAGGTCTTGCGATACTGGATACGATTTACTTTATTAATGACAAAGTGTTAGAGGAGAAATAAAGGCACTGGATCATTTATCGGACAAGAATAGGTTGGGAAAGTCTCAGGAACTTATGCTTCAAGTAAACAAAATAGAATGAGTTTCTCATCATAATACGGTCGCTTGTCATCAGGTTCTTGGTCTGAATCCTAGAATTGCAAGAGCTAAGATTTACCAAGATCATTCACGTTTACACCAGCAGCAATCAGCTACTGAACAGAGGAACACATGGAACTTTTATAAGAACTAATAATGATCTGAGGGCCAAATGGAGAAACAAGAACTAGATGGTTTCATGGATCTCTCACAACATCAAAGTAAATAAGTAGATAAAAAGTCTGTCGCTCACATCACACCAAAGCACTGCGTTTTTATTTGTTAAAACAAAAAGTTTCCGGATGCAGCGATTGCAAAGATCAGTATTTTCTTTTACATGTGCACTTGTCATATTTTTCCAAATGCTATTTAGTGATTATACTTGTCACGGAAACAAAGTTCTGATGGTCCTGTTTTCTAGATCAGCAGATTTTTTTATGGTGATGGCAGAGAATCCTTCTGAATTGAAATCACAGAATAGTTGCAGATTTAACTATCAACAGTTCAAGCTTGAACTGGATTCTTCCTCTCATAAAGAACAAATTTAACGACGCAAATACACGACTTCCTCAGCTTTTAATCTACTACACAAATGAAATGTAAGGCCGTTTAAAATATAAATTTCCTTGTGGACTGAATAAAGGGGCCGTGAAGGTGGAGGCGAGGGGCAGAAGAGGAAGAAATATTAAAGAGAAATCTGTACGAAGGCTTAAAGAGAATGCAGTCAAAATGCATTTTGTACAATTCAAATCTCTTAGAGACCAAAAGCATCAGTGGAAAAAAGAAACAGGAAAAAAAAAAGGCACCGGGGGGGGGGGCGCAAAAAATTCGGCTCCACCAATGACAGCCACCCATTTTATAACATGGCACGACTGTAAACACACAGATACAGCAGAATGGTTCCAACCAAGGCCAATAGTAGAACTTAGACACCAAACACTACTGGCACGAGCAATTAATCCCACTCAAACAGGACATGTCCAATGTCCAACATAAATATTGAAGTGTTTCGTCATCATCTGAAGTGCTTCAGAGAATGCTTTCGACCTTTTAAAAAAAAAACAATTAATCGAAAAAACTCTTCTTAAAAACAAAAGTCATTCACAGTAATAACTGGGCCAAATGCTTCAGTTCGGAAAAAAGAACAGAAAAATCCATTATGATTCCTTCCCTGTATTCCTTTAACGATATTTTGTGGCGTTGGGCTGCAACGTTCTGAATTCACTGACGGTTTTGCTGTATTGCTGGACAGTGCGCGGTGCTGAGAAACTTCACCAAAGGTAAGACAAGACAAGGAAAGAACTTGGGGCTAAAGTGATGGGACAATACTCTCATCAATGCAAAGGTTGAATGGCATAAACAAAAATAAACACACATTTGGGGCTTCAACGAAATGTGTTTTCAAAAATTCAGGTGAATTAAAAAAGCTTGTGAAATAGCAAATAAGGCGAGTTATTGGAAAACTAATGGCACCCTATAACAGAAAGGATGTGACTGCGGTAGCCAATGCACTGCAGTGGCCGAGCTGCACTTCTGGAAGATTTTGGACACACCACATTTAGGGTGCACGCCTTCACCTTTTTACGCCATTCTTAGCCCTTTCGCATTTTATGAAGCATTGAACGCAATTTTCTTGTTTTGCGCCAAATAATTAAAAAAAATTATAATAATAAATCACACCCAACTTTACATAATGATTGATATGATTGACATTCATTTTACCGTTGTTTGAAAGCATGAATGTATTTATGGAGTGCATGATGTTTATTTATGTTTTTTATTTATGTTTATTTATGATGTCCCATTGTATCAAGGTGAAGCGCTGCGATTTGACAACTCCAACTTTTACTTTTTTACTGGTTCTCAATCTTCAGTATTTATAAATAAGATTTATTCAAAGTTAAATTTTTGCATTTTGCCATTCACGACTTCAAGATTCACAAAACTCCTTAATCGTTTAATAAATTTATATTCTGTGATTGTTATCAGTATGTGACAAAATTAAAATAAAATATATTGGACTGGGCTAGACATTTTTTGTAGTGAAATAATGCGGGAGTATTATTGCAAAAGTTAAAACAAAAAGCAGATAAATGAAAATGCATTTTGAAAAGTGTTTGGCTGTATTTCAGGTATTTTGTTGCATTGGCATTAATTGTATCCCCTTTGTTAGTCTCATGGCATTGGCGAAGGTGATCACTGAATTGTAGTTCAAATGCACTCTCCATCACTGTCTCTACATTTGTGATTAAACAGAAGACTCCTCAAATGTTTTCATGTGCATTTTGTAAAAACTTGGCAGGACAGCTGTGCTTAGACTTGCTCCACACTTTGAAATTTGAGACAGCAAAACAGACACAATTCAAATTTTTATGAAAGCAGTGATTCCCCAAAATGATGATCTAACCTAATTAAATTCAATTCCCTTAATTCATGATTCAACACTTCTGCTTACTTCTAGCCACTGGCACTTTTCCCTCCTAAACCTTAAGGTCATTTGTCAAAATTCTGAAATCAAGAAATGGGTACAGCAAAAATAACTGCAATATATTAACAAAACTGTTACAAAAGAAATAATAATAAAAAAAAAAACCCACAGAATTGTCTGTCGTCAATAAATGTCTTTAAAATCGGCCTGCTCACATTGTTCCATCGACTCATTCATTAGTTATTCATGTAGTTATCTGATCGGGTGCGTGTTTTCTTCATTACCGAAGGCACTTCTAGAAACAGACAAACCACGCCACTGAAAAAAATGAGAACCTCGAAATGTAAAAACCAACAGCTCAAACATGCCCACCATTCCCCCATCCTGTCTTTCATTTTTGTGCCAGTCTGTGATCCACACAGAAACCCGCCCAAAATTACCTTCTTCAGTTTAACGCTATATAGTTCTTTAAGAATGGGACCAAGCAGACTGGTCTTCTCAGTCTATTGTTGATCAGTAAGGCAGCTCAGGAGGTGAACCTCAGTGACATATACACCCTTCTGCCCCACATGACAGCTTCAGAGGCTGATCAAAGCCTCTGTCCCACTTGGAGCTTTGAGCATTCATTCGCCTCTTCTTCCTCCTCCTCATTCCCTTCTGCTGCTCGTAAAAGTGTCTCTGGTCTGGCTAGTGGAGCACTAATTTGTGCTACTGAAGGAGGCTGTGAGCCACCAAAAGTTGGTGCAGGAGAAGAACTCTCCAAAGACTCGCCCGTGAGCAAAGGGTCTCTGAAAGTGTGTTTGTGCCATTCTTCTAATAAATGAGACGGGCTTGTACTAGGTCCCTGTTGCACCCCAGAGTTTTTTCGACAGGCACTGGGGGAAGAAAGGGAGCAGCCGTGACTGACCGGAGAAGATGATGTGAGTGTTGTACTAGGCACCATGGTGAGTGCCTTGCTGGACAGTTTGTTGGTATTCTCATCCTTTCTCAGAAGCTCAGAGGATTGTTTGGACCCACTCTCATTAAGTTTCGGGTACAGATAGGTCCTCATCTGACCCTTCCCTTTAACATTAACGGTGCCACGGTAATCAAAAGCATAGTTCATGGCACTAAGCACAGCATGGCTCTCCTCACTCACCTGAATTCGGCACTCAACGCCAGTACTGTCCATCCGGCTGGCAATGTTCACGGTGTCGCCCCAAATGTCATAAAGCAGCTTTGTGGTGCCAATAACACCGGCGGTCAGCGGGCCATGATTGAACCCAATGCGCAGCTTGAACTGAAATCCAAGCATGTTGTTATTGAAGTCATCCACTACACGCATCATCTCCAGGGCAAATTCAAATAGGGCACGTAGGTGAGCGTGCGGATGTGTCTGATCACGGCACTGACGTCCATTCAGCCCCGATGCTGCCATGTATGTGGCACCAATGGTCTTAATCTTCTCCACGCTGGAGAACGCCTGTTTACGCAGCATTTCATCGAAGTCGCCAATGAGCTCATTCAACACACGGTAACACTCTTTACCCCCTTCAAAGCTCTCCTCGTAGAATTCGCTGAAGTTCACGATGCTGGCAAAGATAACGCCAACATTGTCGTGATCCTTGGAGTAGCTCTGCGTCACTTTCAGCTGTTCTGCCACGTGGATGGGGATGATGTTGCGCAGCAACCAGTCGGCCTGGTCACGCATGGTCTGGATCTTGATGCGGTGCTTGTCAGCCTCGACATTGCCATGGTAGTGCAGTCTGTAACTGACCTCAAACTCACGATTCAGGAACCACACAAGAAGCAGCAGCAGGAAGAAGGACAAAAGCGCCTCTGGAATCAGGAGATCCAGTGCAGTGGGACTCAATTTACTTGTCCAACTTGAGTCAAAAGTGTTGTTACTCAAATTCCTATATGAGGAGCAAGAAGAGAGAGAGAGAGAGAGACACAGTGACACAGTCTCACTGAGAACAGTACAGTTTGATCATATTACTAGTTGTTTGCATACAATTCTTTTACTGTATATGATTACATGATATATATAAACTTTGTTACTTTAACAACAAAACAATTAGCTGATTAATTGGCAGGTTCATATTTGCTGATCAGCACACACAAGGTTGACTGGTGTGCCTGTATCAGCTTCCAGATGGATCTAACGGAGTATGCGGTGCACTAGGGGCCTTCATCTAGGCAGCCAGAAACACACTTACCCAGGCACTGGAAAACTGATGCTGTTGCTGGAAGATTAAAAAAAAAAGACATTTAGTAACTGGAGGAAAATTGCATACTGCTATGTCAACAGACCTCAACGCTCGACCTTAAGATGCTCATATCAGTATAACCAGTGCTTGTGAATGTGCATACATCATACTTCGGTTTCTACTTAAAACAGATCCAATACCAAGCTATTCACCACTCTGGATTAGAACTAAGCTTCCCAAAAAGTAGACCTCTTTAAAGTGCTGTGGTGTCTGACCTTGGCCTGGGGGCACTGTAGAGTACAGCAAGCAGTGACACTCCACTGGCGGTGGCCAGAACTGACCGCATCCAGAAACTCAGCTGGCAGAAATTGCAGTACTGGATGATGGCAATGATGACGGCACTGCATAGGAACATTGTTACCTACCGCAGCAAGAAAAACACACAAAAAACAAATATTCAACCACCCCATTAAAAGCAACTATTATATAACTACTATAATATAGCAAGCATACTAACCCTCGTCCCACTGTTTTCTAACCACAAGTAAGGGGCTCATGCTCTTAATATTCCTAACACTTTTCATCAAAAACTATTTTAAATTTTTCATTTGTCTGGCATACTAATCTCAAAATCCCTGTTACTATAGAAACAAAAACCTCACAGCATATCATAATATAAATGCTGCTGTTCTTAAAAAAAAAACCCTACAACCCTCTGACAAATCAAAATTGAGCATTCAGTACTGTGTGTGGAAGCTTAGCAATACATTCTCATCAATGAGGATTATTAGGCAGTGTATTTTCCACGTTTTATCTCCTACCTGGATGGGTAGGTGGAAACTGCAGGCCACATGTGAGAAGACTGAGATTGCAGGTAGTGACACAAGCACAGCACCCACCACATGACGGGGCACCCATCCAGACACCAGCTTCAGAAGCGACTGGGTGCAACTGAACACATTGTCCAGATAAAAGGTCATACTGTGGAGAGAGAGGTGAAAGTTAATTAGGGGTATAAAAAAAAATTGTTTCATTGGCAAATTTAAAACTAAACAAATTTTGGGTACTGTCACTCAATGCAGTGTTATGCTTTTGTACATGTTTCATTTTCATAAGATGTGTGGCCTTTGTGATAACAGTCTGAAGAAACAAGGCATGGCCTTGTGTTAGTGAAGGAGGGGCTGAGTCTGTAAATTTTAGTGTTATTAAAAGGGTGTGGTTTCTCTGAAAATCTTATGATGGAGGTGTCGTCGCTGTACATGTCCGCGTAATAAAGAAGCCATGGCTTCTGTGAATGTCAGTCTTTTGAAGGAGGTGTGGCTGATGTAAATGTCAGTGTTACGAAGGACATGTGGCTGTGATATGGAGGAAAATCAGCATATCCGGCTTCACTGAGGGTGCGTTTTGGACCCATGAACTAAGGAAGGCTTATAGCCTACCAGTCTAAAATGTCATAAATTTAGTCCTCCATAAATCTTATGCAAATTGTTGGACTTCCCCATCACATACTCTAATTATTGATCAGTAATATCAGCAACACGAATACCAATACAGAAATTGTAATATCTTTGGAATGAGGATCTTCTCCTTTCGGCTGTTCTCTTCTGGGGTCGCCAAAGCGAATCATCTGCCTGCCATCTCAGCCTATCCTCTGCATCTTCTTCTCTTACTCCAACTACCTTCATGTCCTCCTTCACCACATCCATAAATCTCCTATTTGGTAGTTCCAACCTCAGAATCCTACTACCGATATATTCACTATCCGTCCTCTGTACATGTCCAAACCATCTCAATCTAGCCTCTCTGACTTTGTCTCCAAAATGTCTTACATGTGCTGTCCCTCTGATGTACTCATTCCTGATCCTATCCATCCTCGTTACTCCCAAAGAGAACCTCAACATTTTCATCTCTGCTACCTCCAGCTCTGCCTCCTGTCTTTTCCCCAGTGCCACTGCTGAATGAGGATATTTCCTTTAAATAAAGACATTTGTAATGAACTGTCCTATGAAGTAATTTCAAATGAAATATATATTTGTTAATGATTATACCTATAGAAGATTAACTGTATGATTTACTGCAGCATTTAATTATTGTACGATTTATGTGACTTTTTTATGAGGTGTTTGTTCACTGAAGTGAGTGTAAGATTATTTTATTTCGACTATTTCACACTGAGCAACAGAACAAAATGTCAGACCTGAGTGGTGTGGGGGCGTCGAGTCGAGACACCTCAAGCACAACTTGATGACATGTGACATCACGAGGGAACAAACAGAATGGAATGGTCACTAAATAGTTCAATGAGAGCTAGTAGTCTGTATTCAGGCTTTTGAAAAAGAAGAGCATACAATCACACAAAAGAGGTTCTAAGAGACAGTTCTCAGACAAACAGCTGGAAAATGAGTTTGGATCTCTTGCGTCGTGAACTGGACACATTTCACCTAGACAGCTGCTCAAGATGTACTGTCAAAGTTATAGAGGAGGTGTGGCTGATGTGAATGTCAGTGTTATGGAGGAGGCTTGGCTGCTGCAAATAAAAGTGTTACGGAGGGGCGTGGCTGCTGCGAATAAAAGTGTTACGGAGGGGGCGTGGCTGCTGCGAATAAAAGTGTTACGGAGGGGGCGTGGCTGCTGTGAATTTCAGTGTTATGGAGGAGGCGTGGCTGCTGTGAATGTCAATGTTACGGAGGAGGCGTGGCTTCTGTGAACGTCAATGTTACGGAGGAGGCGTGGCTGCTGTGAACGTCAATGTTACGGAGGAGGCGTGGCTGCTGTGAACGTCAATGTTACGGAGAGGGCATGGCTGCTGTGAACATCAGTGTTCTGAAATATTATGAGAGGCGTGGCTTTAGTCCAAGCCTTATCTTAGTAAATTTAAGCCTCTCCCTCACTCTTCTGTTGTTCACTCACCGAATGGACAGGATGACAGACACAAGCTCAAGTACAGCAGCGGTTACTGCCAGTCCGAATGTGGTGGCAGGAGGCATCTTCTTGGTGGCCATTGGGTAAAAGAAGCAGGCAAACGTGAGTGCAAAAAAGACCCCACACGACAGAAGCACATCCAGCAGTGAGCTAAACACAGGACTAGCAAACGTCTTTACAGGGGTGTGGCTTATCACCTGAGAGAGAAACAAAGAAAGTGAATCTGTGCATTGCTGTGAATAATATTTAATATTTCATTAAGACTGGGATTTCAGGGTCCCAAACTGCATCTTGTTCACTATTCAGTATGGTGCCACATTTATTATAGTGCATGATACAGTCGTGTACACTCATAGTACAGAGTCTAAGGTCTTGGATTATAACATTTTTTGGGTAAAAAAAATCATCACTATATCAGGACAAATCCACAATGAGGACATTTGCTTTCAGCCTATATAGTAAACAGTGTGGTTTGAAACCCACCCACATTAGAAAAATAGTAGAGAAATTGTTTTGTTGGTGCTTGAATGGCCTATAAAAATATTTTCCAATTATTATTATTATTATTATTATTATTATTATTATTATGGATCCATCCCAAATCAAAGGCTCTTGAAATGCCTGGGAGCAATGCTGAGCTATTTGTGCTGACCTAAATTGAGACAGGTCCAAATTGGACTGCCGCTGATGAGACATTGAGAGAATGAGACAAAAGTTACTAAATGAGCTCGGATTCTCCTACTCCTACCCGAGGGTGGAGTCTAGGGGAGGTGGGTTGAGTGTCTGATTAGGTGTAAACTTTTTAAATAAAAAGTCATTCTTAAAAATGTAATAACACAGAAATGTACCAGTCACCTCTATATCACCACGAGTCTTGCTAACTTCAGGATTATTTTTAATCAGTTAGATGGCATTTAAAGCCATTTCAATTTATTAAATGTAGATTTTTGTCCATGTTAGCAACAGCGTTGATATGTTTTACAAGACTGATAATTTGAAATTCAAAGCCTTGTCCATTATTTATTTTCTTGAGACACCATTTCCATAGCTTTGAGAAAATAAGTAATGCACATGAAGGCAGGGTTATGAACCAGAAAGTACCTGCTGCACCAAAGCACTGACACACATTAATGAAGCATTATAAACAATATGGTATGCACGTGTGTGTGTGTCTGTGTGTGTGTCTGTATATATGTATATATATATATATATATATACCTCCTGCTGGTAGCTTTTACGATAGGCAGACTCCAAAGAATTTTCTAGGAAGTTCAAACTCAATTTGTTGATTGGGGGTTTAAAGAAATATTCTTTCATCAAGCTGAGAGAGGAAGAATGAACATGCAATGTAGATGAATAAGTTACAGAGAAAAATTATCAAAAAACAAACCCTCTCCACCTGCCTCTCAATCTTACCTGTCTTCTTTAATTACTTCCACAAAGTGCACGTCACTCTTCTCTCGGAACCCTTTGCTGCGGAGCGGAATCAACGCTGAGTGGTCCATGGCTCCACCTCCACCTGTTGAACCCGCCCCCAGACTCCTCTCCTTCTGCAGCATCTCGCACAGAGAGGCCTGGCTAGTTCGGACTGCTTCCTCACACAGTGGACTGAGAAGCCCATTCGCTGCTTTTGGGAACTGATGACACAAGATTCTATTTAGGTCCCTAACCACTTAAATCCAATTTCCAAAATATATTTTAAATCTTGTGTATAGTCTCAGGTCACACGGCAGCGTAGTGGTTAGTATGTGCGCATCAGAACAAGAAGGTGCCGTGTTTGTGTCTCGAACTTGATCGTTTAGTGCTTAGGTGGAACTTCTCCCCATGCTTGGGTAGGTTTCCTCCCACAGTCCAAAGACATGCACATTAAGCCACTTGGCTGTTCCATATTGACCCTAGGTGTGGGTGTGAATTGCTGTGTGTGCTGCCCTGTGATGGTCTGTCTAAAATAGTCAGTCTCCCCCAACAACCCAAGTAGGATTAAGTGGTGTGGCCAATGAGTATGTGTGAGAGAGTGTATCTTAAACCCTCAGACTGGACTAAAGTGAGCTAAGCGTGCGCGCACACACACGCACATACACGCACACATGCTGGCGCAAGCTCATGATACGACCATTGTTGGAGATCATCAGTGCCCTGCATACAATTCCATTCAAACATTTTGCAAATGACAAGATCCTTAAAAAAAAAAAAAAAAGTAAAATACACATGGATGCATGTGGATCTGTTCTCATCAGTCTGCCACTGTCGTGTGGATTATCCTGAAGAGGAGTCATCAAAAGAACAACAACCAAACACACCACTCAAAAAACAGGTCAATATTTACACAAACTCTGTATTCACAGTCAGCTTGCACAGGTGCTTGGGTAGATTTTTGTGTGTGATCGTGCTGTATAGACGAGTTGAGTAATACATTAATTGCTGTCTGATTTGAAGAATTTTGTGTCTTGGCTCTGTGTACTCATCGTAGAGGTGCTCACCTTGCTGCTGATGGCTTTGTGCTCATCCTGGCAGCCATTTTGTGTCATCTCATCAGCCAGCAAATTCCCAGCAGCCTCTACTACTAAAGTACAAGAAACGCACGGCATCTAAAGAGAGATGGATGGATATATATATATATATATATATATATATATATATATATATATATATATATATATAGGGAGGGTTAGAGGCCTGTACACTGGTACATAAATGTGTGATATGGCGATATGTGTGGGTGTGCGCAGTTTTTGTTTGTGTGAGAGAGAGAGAACAACTAACCTTAATGTGGTCAGCCATAGTGGAGTGTGTGAGCTCAGAAGTGTTTGTGTGTGGAGATGGTCTTGGTGTTTCAATGATGTCTTGTCCCAGACTGTTCTGAGAACAGCCACACTGTGAACCCATCTTCTTCCCCGAGATTAGATACGTCTTTAAGCCTGAATGCCAGTACAAAAATACAAACACACACATCAATTTATTACAGCTTATATTCCTATAATTTTCTTTGTGCTGTTGTTTTATTTCCTGTTTCATATCACTTGTAAAAGAAAAGTCACATGACCCTGGGTGCGGCCCACACACATATGAAAGCCGACCAATCCTATGACAGGACAGTGAATAATGTGTGTAAAATGTTCCCCAGGCTCTTTTGGATGGGGTTGCGATGACAATAATAGTAACATTAGAATGAGTAAACAGCTTCTTATCTCAAAATAGCCAAACATCAATGAAGAAATAGGAAAATGGACACACCCACACACACAAACACACACACTCACACACACACTCCACTCTACCCATGTGGACTAAAGCATCACAACACAAACACACCACACGAAGCATCCACTCCCCCTTTTCCAAAATATTCTGGTCATAAACTATAGCTATACAGGTGGTGTGTGTGTGTGTGTGTGTGTGTGTGTTACTCAATGTCATGTCAGAGTGAGTGATTGATATGTGTGCTAGCAAACAGCTTATTACATCACACTTACACAGTACTACACGTGTCTCTCACACACACACACACACTTCCTCTTCCTTTCTTCCACACTACTTCAGGACTAATAAAGTATTCTGATTCTGACACACACTCTCACATGTGCACAAAAGACTCTCATACAACCTCGCTGTCTGTCGCTCTCTCCATACACACCCTGACACTTCTCCATAAATTCCCCAGGTGCCCTAAAAACACAGAAACTCTCCTAAAAAAAACATTTAATGGGAGAAATGAGTGAGAAAATCAAAGGAGATATAAATAAAAAAATAAACAAATAAATAAATAAATATTAAAGTGTTAAATCCTCAGCCTGTAACAGCTTTACCATGACATCATCAATCAGGATTAAACAGTTGGTTCGTGATATTACAACAATATAGCATTGATTCCAATTAGAAACATTTTCTATTTTACTCGCAAGTCTCATCCCATTTCACTGAGCATGCTCCACTTCCTGTCACATGACCCCATGACCCATGCTAGCTTTGTCATGTGATTGGCATGTTGCAACTTTTCACTTCTCCTGAAAGGATTAAATCATTGAAATTCTTTGTGTACACGATGCATCCATCACTACATGCATGTGAGTGCAACTACGTGTGTGTGAGTGAGTGAGAGAGAGAGAAAATATACACACCAAAAGGCTACTACTGTCTGTCTATCTTTCAGCTCTGCTCCTCTCCCAACTAATCACAGTCTTTCCATTCAGTCTGCCAACTTACTGAGGGAAACAGAGAGACTAAAAAAGGGTAGTGATAAAAGAATGACAGTCTGTGTGTCTGGGGGAGAGAGAGAGAGAGAAAGAGAGAGAGACAGACAACTTGAAACTAAAAGGAAGGGATTTAGTAGAAAGACAAAATTAAACTTAAGAGACTGACTGTGTGTGTGTGTGTGTGTGTGTGTGTGTGTGTGTGTGTAAGGGAGAGACGCCTCCATATTAGGGCACAGTGATGAGCTGGAGGTGGTGTCCTGGGGTTGTGCTTATTCTCCCCCACCCTTCCTTCATCTTCCTGTTCTCTCCTACTGACACTGATGTTCATTCTCCTTATAGTGCCCCCCCACCACACACACACACCCATCCGTCATTCCCAGTCTTTAATTTTACTTGTATAGTCTGATAGTGCCGAGTTCAGGATTAACATGAACAGTCGTGGGAGGAGCAGGACAGAAATGACAGTGAAATGTCAGGTTCATAACTTCACTCTGGCTTTGTGAGGTATGATACATCAAGGTGTCGGCTGGATTTACATGGAACTGTGCATAATAATAATTTTAAAATAAATGCAGACGTGGCCACAACCCACATAATAAACTACAGATGGAATAAAACATGCGATGGCATGCTGTTACCGTAAATTAATCAATGCTGTGGTGGGGTCATGACTTGGAGAATATAAACATGCACTATTATCAGAGCAGCTAGTATCAGAAAATCAATCAACACTGTTCTGTCTGATCAGAAAGATCAAGATTGAAAAAGAGACAGGCAGAAACAGAGATTGAGTGACGGAGAGCAAGAGAAAGAAACAGAGAGAAAGAGACAGTGAGAGGGACTATCAGAGAGAAAGAGAGGCAGACAGCGAAATAGACAGAGAGGAAGAAGAGACAGCGAGAGACAGAGATGCGCAGAAAGAGAGGAGAGAGAGAGACAGACAGAAAGAAGGATGGTTTGGGGGAGGTGTACAGAAGGGAGAGCGAAAGAGAGAAAACGAGTCTAAGACAAAGTGTGTGAGAGAGTTAGTGCGTGACAGATAGAGAGAAAGCAAATGTGGAGAGTGACAGGAAGAGAGTGTGAGAGAAAGCGATAGAGAGAAAAAGAGAGCGAGAGTGACAGAGTGTGTGAGAGAAAGATTGGAAAATTCTGCCTCTGACTGTTATTTTATGTACTTTAGCACCACACATGATAACCTTCCTGCAGGTAAGCTATCCAACCAATGGCCACTGTACGTGAGTGTGTGTGTAGAAACATGGCCAATATCTGTACTGTACAGTGTTCAAGGACGTCAAATTTGACATGCACACGATGCAAGGGGTCACATACCTGAGCACTCACTTAAAGATAACATTAACAACCATCAAACATTACATAAACGCACACACACACACACACACACACACACACACACACAATCTGTGAACTGTTCATGCACAGTCATATATTTTCACTTCCTCAAGATGTAATTGGGCACATTAAGTTCTAGTCTATCTAACAAAGCGGATTTATACATTTACACATAGATGCACACACACACACACACACACACACACACACACACACACACACACACACACACACGGCTTTAAACAAAGCTTCTAACATTGCAGATAAAAAGTTGTAACCATGTCTGTATGTGTGTATAATACAGGCTCTAGTGCAGGGGTCCCCAAACTTTTTCCTGCGGGGGCCACATAACTTTTCCCTTCTTCTGATTGGGGGCCGGGGTCAGTTTGTAACAGAAAAAGTATGACAATCGCAGGGCTGCCTATACGTAAATATTTATTGTTTTCCGTAAGCCATGCATGACCGAATATTAGTAGCCCTTACCGGGACTTTCACAGAAAAAAGTCAGGAAATTAAAAAAAAAAAATGTAATTAAAAAAAATGTTAAAAAAATCAAAAAATAAAACTGCTGCTTGTTATCAGTTGAGCAACCCAAAAGCTGGCCGAACAGACGACTAGATCAGCCGAGCCAGGCGTACAAATGTATTCTCCTGAGCTAACGGTCCACTTTTTAGCTTTGAGAGTTTGTCAACTCGCACTTGGCCTTGCAAGTGATCCTACTCGTCTTTGTGACGGGATTCAGTGTCGGCGCAGATTGTATTCTTTGAATACCGCCACTGCCTCTTGACAGATGATACAAACAACCTTTTCTTTGCATTAAACAAAAAAATAATCGTTTGTCCACTGCAGGTTAAATACTCTGCATTCTGAATCAATTTTTGTCTTCCATAAACTTTTCACTATTATTCCGTTCTATTTGACAGGGGAGAGTCTAAGATTTTTGTTTCGGGGGGGTTCATATGGGAGAAAAGATGGCAGAAGGGTGGAATAGAATGTCATGTTCTAGGTATGTATTAGTCTTGATTGATCTAAAAAAAAGTCATCATAATGCATCTCTGGTATTGTTCAGGGGGCCGGGCCAAATGTGGAGGTGGGTCGTATCCGCCCCATGGGCTGTAGTTTGGTGACCACTGCTCTAGTGCATCCCAAATATTTGCTTATTGGAGGAAAGCATGAATAACTGAAACTGTAGTAACACAAAAAACGAACTACGTACACCTGCATATGAAAAGACACACGTGTACACACACTCTGCTCTCACTCCTATGCTTCCCCACTAAGTCCCGTTCCCCTGTGTGTGCCCCTCAAAAATATTTGAACTTGGACATTTATACACAAGCCAAACAGAGTGACTGGAAAACATTTTACACTATTAGCAATATTTAACGAGCTAATCAGAGATCTAGTGCTGTAAAGAAGGGGTGTGACACTCAGCCACTCATGAACTGGAAAAATGTACTCATCCTATCGATCATTTAAATGAAAGTTATGCTGAATTAATTTTTAATTGAAATGCTAAATTAATTTCCTGACCCTACTGCCAAATCCTACCCGAACAGTTTTCCAGTCCACTGTAGGCACCCTCATACCTAGGGACATATGGAACTTCTAATAAGCCCAGCATGTACTGTAGGCCCTGTGTACTGCAGAAGGAAACCAACATACCTTTAGGAAATCCACATAAGCAGGAAAACATGCAAACCACACACATTAACACCGTCGCCAGGCCTGGGGCTCAAACCCAGGACCCTCTTTCCGTGAGGCAGTTGTGCTAACCTCCACACCACCAAGCCAAATTCCTTGCTCTTCCATAAAGTTTTGCAGAATGTGAGAAACAATCAACTCACCGCTCCTGATTATCAATATGCCATAGTGTCAAGTTTATGTTTTTATACCTGCTAGCTTCATCATATTCTTATTTTGGCTCGGTAGAGTACGGCTCAGTTTAACTACAGGTCCATTCTTCCATGTTTTGGTTATTATTTTACGATTTCTTACAAATCAGAATATAGCTTACACAGGCTGCCACCACTTTCCTACATGTTTGCAGTCACTCAAACCGGGAGCCAGACAGACTATTGTCTGCACAAACTAGTGATTACAAACAAAATGATGAGCATGATGAGGCATACTTCAGTATTTTTCAGTGATTACAAGGCTCTAGCGAGGAATGGGTGGCAACAAAAAATCCAATATAAACGCAAATGTACAGTGTCGTTTCAGAATGTTTCACAAATACCGGACAACATGAGAAAGAATCACATTTTTCAGTGTTGATGGCGATAAACCATAAAAGAACCATCACACACAGTTGTGTTCAATATCAATAAATAATATCAGTGTGTTAAAAAAATTGAATAAAGCTAAAAATTCTTATCACTTTCATTTCCATACACACAAATGCATTGGGAATATGACACATTTTATTCAAAATCAAAACAAAAAAAGTATCAAATTTGGGTTATTCCTTTGAAGTAAGTAAATTGGAGACTGTTCAAAAATAAGTGTCTGTTTTCTTCTTTACAAACTTGAACATTCAGTGTATAAACTGAAAATGTTGTAAGATTTTGTTTTCTTTTGAATCACTGAACTCCTATTTATTTGTATACACATTGTTTCTGAGACCTGCTGCACGTCTGTGTTTTGGAGTCGACCAACTTCTAGCACCTGTGAACAGGTTTTCCAGCCCAGGATGATTGGACTACATTCCACAGTTCTGGATTTTTGGTTTTGCATCAGAAACTGCATTTTTGGTGTCATCCCACAAGTTTTCTATTGGATTAAGCTCCAGGATTGGGCAGCCGCTCCATAACATCAGTCTTGTTGGTCTGGAATTGAGATGTTACCTGTTTACTGGTGTGTTTGGGGTCGTTGCCTTGTTTTAACACCCATTTTTGGGATTGCCTCTTTAGCATAAGGCAGCACAACCTCTTCAAGTATTCAGATGGAATCAAACTGATCCAGGACCCTGGGATGTGATAGACCCAACACCATAGTATGAGAAACATCCCCATATCATGATGCTCGCGTCACCAGGCTTGACTGTCCTCAGTGTACTGTGACTTGAATTCAGTGTTTGGCCTCATCTGGGGTGGCTCGCACGAGACCTAAAAAGAACAATCTTACTTTCATCAGGCCACAAACTGTTGCGACGTTTCTCTTTATTCCAGTCAATGTACTCTTTGGTAAATTGTAACCTCTTCAGGACGTCTTTCTTCAGCAGAGGGACTTTGCGGGGGCTTCTTGCCGATAGCTAGGCTTCACATAGGCGTGTTCTAAATGTAATAGGACTCACAGGTAACTTTAGACCCTCTTTGATCTTCCTGGAGCCGATTGGTGGTTGAGTCCTTGATATTTTTTCTCCTCTTTGATCCATTTGTATGGTTCTTGCTTCTTCCACGACTTTAAGTTTTTGGTTGCCATATAAAAGCATTTGGGATCATTTTAGTTGAGCTGCCTCTCATTTTCTGAACTTCTTTATATGTTTTCCTCTCTCCAATCAACTTTTTAATCAAGGTATACTGCTCTGAACAATATATGGAATGATCATTTTCCTCAGAATTTCAGAAAGAAATGTTCTATAACCAGCATGTACAACATTTACTACTTTCCTTCCTTAAAGGACAATAATTGCCACCTGTTTTTTAAAGAATTAATGACATCACTAAGTGAAATCCACACTGCTATTATTTTGAATACTTTCAATTAGTGATTCAATTACACAATCAGCAGCATGCATATCATCTATTACTCTACTGCTCCTGCTAGTAAATTAATTTCCATGTAGAAATATAATTTCTACCAAAAACATTGATTGATCAGGTTCATGAAGTCTGACTGATATTATTTTGACCACAACTGTATCTCCCACAGAATAACACAATAACCAGAATGGCAGACATGGCTCATACGTAAACCCTCCTGGTTGATTCAGATGGCAAGCTGTTGAGAAAATTGAACCCATCAGTGTCAAGATAGTTTTTACACAAGGAGTTGCACCAAGGCAACTTGTTTGAGGCGTGGTCATTAAAATGAAAACAATGCACAAAGTTGAGAATCTTCAATGTCACCACCCGATTTCCTAGTTTATAGGAATATTGGCTCCGTGCATGTCTGTGTCATCCTCAAGCTCACAACTTATAAAAACAAATATCCAGGGATGAAAACAGCAAAATATATTTTCAGCTGAACTTTAGCGTGGGGGATGGCGGTGGTGCGTGTTCCCGGGGGCGCGGTCCAGGGCGGAGCCTGTTTGCTATCTACAGTTGGGCAACATATCACTTAATGCATAGACTATTTTGGAATATAATTTTATTTATAAACATACATGTATTTTCAATATACACTCATGCCTCGGTTTTACGGACGTCGCTTTAATGGATTTCGGATGCAACGGACAAAATCTGTAGCTTTTGACCAGTCCGGATTGTCCGGACGCGGGCCGTTGTTTCCGAAAGTGACCACCAGATGACTGGACTGGCTTGAAGAAATCTCACGCATTTAAATCTATTCATCTATTTTCAATGTCACGTCACTGTGGCGCGAAGCGGAGAGCCAATCCTTTCTGTATGCGGGTGGGTCAAATACCTTGAAACTCTAATTTTATTGGACTCACACGCTGCAGTGTTTATGTGACAGGAAGCGCGTCCCAAGTTTTGGCAATCAGCTGCTCTGCGGGTTGAAGTTTTTCCATGTCTGTCCATTTGTGTATGCTTGCCAGCTGTGCTTGGCTTTGTGGAAATGAGCCGATCAAAATGAGGGAAATTTATCTCTTTATTCAAAAACAACACGCACAGTCTGTGGCTGTTATAATCCTATAAAATTAGAGTTTCAAGGTATCGGACTCGCCCGTATACTGGCGTACAGAAAGGATTCGCTCTCCACTGCGCCACAGTGATGTGGCATTGAAATTAGATGTATAGATTTAAATGTGTGCGATTTATTAATCTGTTTTTGTTTTACTTGATGGCTTTTTTTTGTATCTTTATTTAAATGACAGTGAAATTATGTATTCGTTATTCTGTTAAGAAAGGCCACCTGATTTATCTGAGCAGTCACATCTGGCTCGCGATCCATAGGTTTCCGACCCCTGATATATATTATATATATATATATGGCTCTCAGAGGATTAGATTTTAAAATGTCTTTTTTTTTTTTTTTGGCGCTCTAAGACAAAAAGGTTCCCGAACCCTGATCTTATGGTGTACATTTACAGAGTATACAGTATTTACATTTGCAGATTACATAGTGTGCTAAAAGTTTTTCGTGACGTAATCGTTGAAATATATGCAATCGGAAACTTCGGACCATCGGGTACTTCGGACCACTGTTCCCCCCTATTAGTCCGTTAAACCTGGGCATGAGTGTAATATATACACAGAATTGAGAAATAGGTCAACCATGGCTCTATGCTTTGTGTTGTACAAATGAAAGATGAAACAACACAAATATTTTCTGTAAACCACTTTATAAATTTATGAAACATTTTCAACTAACTGTCCCAGCCTGCTAGTTACTAATTCATGTTGAGATATTACTCAGGTAAATAACAATGACAGTGTATTAATTTATATGACAACCATCACCACTGTATTGAGTACAGTCAGCCCTACTTATGAAACCCCTGGGTACGAAAATTCCGGGTTACAGTAAACATTTTCCCAAGTGCTCGTCCCCGGGATATGAAAAGCGCCAAATGAGGCATTCAAAATTCAGACGCACTAATCAAAATTTGCTGTGAAGTGCAAGTTGCTCTCTCATTGGCTGTCGCCCAACATTCTGCGCCACTGGCCTTCCATTGGCTAGGAGGGATGACGCAGCGAACGTGACCCATACTTCCTGTACCATACTTCCTGTTTGTCACACGCATGAAGTTGACTGCTGGCTTGTTTTGAGATTGATCATTCAGCGTTATATTTCGTTATCACTGAAACCCCTCTATAATCAGGACGATATTGAACCAGAAGGAGACCTTAAAGCAGAAATACAGTGACACAGGCGATTATTTCAGCACGATATTAAAACAGAGTGCCCCGTGGGAGAAGACCTCCGATCTCGCAACGAAGCAAGTTAATATTGAATGAGGACCTCTGATCTTTCAAACAGGTACTGTAATGCCGCTTTAAATACAACATCCTGTCCATTTAAACATTTAAATAGAATTGTTCCATCAGCTGCGCGTTGAGTGTGGGCGTGGCCTGAGTTTTGTGTGTGTGTGTGTGTGTGTGAGAGAGAGAGACAGAGACAGAAGGAGGCTTAACTCTTTAGTTTAGTTTTTTTAAGTTGTTTAATTCAGTAAATGTTTAATAAATGTGGACATGTGTGTGTGTGTGTGTGAGAGAGAGAGAGAGAGAGGTGTGTGTGTGTGTGTGTGTGTGTTAAAAAATGTTTAATACTGTAATGGTTTAATTAATAAATATGTTACTAAAATGGTTCATGTTTAAAATAATGTTTAAATGGTCTAAAAATTATTTTCTTTTTACTTATAACACATATTTCATACAAAATTGATGTACTTTTATCATTTTTAAAGGGTTTATGAGGTAGTCTTGGGAGCCTTGGAACGAATCATACGTTTAACATGTAAAATGCGCCCCGTACTTACGAAACTCCCGCGTTACGAAAACGGCTCTGGAACGGCTTAATTTCATAAGTAGGGGGCCGACTGTATTTTCAAATTGAACATAAATTACCTACTTTTGGCTGCAAATTAAAAAAAAAAAAAATGAATAAAATGAAAATAAAATTCCCATATATGTTAAACTGTTATTATTAACAATGCGAGTAAGTTTATCACACAATGATTATACCAATTCAGATTACTTTTATTAAGTTATATTTCAATGGGATTTCACGTGATCTAAACGAACCAAATATTTAGTAATTACCTCTGAATGCGCTTGTCTGTCGGCTATAAGTGCAATACATCCGTGAGAGCCATAATTGATCAGGTCGTTGCAATAAACACACAAAGCCTTGTCGAAGATGTCAGATTTCTTTATGAAACGCCCCAAACATTCCGATACGTTCGGAGTCTGTTTGCTGATTTTCACCTCAAATTTCACAATCTTTTCTAGCTATTCCCACTTAAACTTATTCTTAACATCCTTATCTATTTCTGACAAGCGGGATTCCTCTTCTTTCGTTAAAGTTCGCACCATTTTCGGGATTTTCTAACCAGACATTCTCTTTGTAAAAACAGAACACGCCGAGTCACTTTACATTAAGCTTAAAACAGCCAAATCAATGAGCAGCTTACAATATGTGAGGTGCTCCAAAAAGTAGGCGCTTGTTGCAAGTTCACTTGCTCGTGCTTGAGACAAAGCGCGGCTTATCCGGACTTCCGATCTTTCAAGTGAGCAAGTGCGCCGTTGAATACTTGCTTAGTGCTCAACCTTCACCGGCCACTTGAAAGATCAGAAATCTGGATAAGCCGCGCTTTGTCTCACAAGCGCCATACGTCACTTGCGACAAGCGTCTGCTTTCGATGGCCCACGATTCACAGAAATGACCAATTTGAGATAAAAACCGCGGAATTCCGTGGATCCGCAGAAAATTGTCATCCATAAAATATGGTTTGACTGCGTATTGCAAAATCTATTTAAACAAAGTCCGACACAAATAATAACACATGGATGTTACCTCTTACCTACAATAGGTGTAAGGGTAGGGTAAGCGCTGGGCTAATGACAAGGGATGTCTCACTACATCTAACACTCCCACCAATTTATTAGTTGTGCACATGATCTAACACACACACACACTCACACACTCTCTCTCTCTCTCTCTCCCTCTCTGATTGCCACCAATCAGATCGCATTGTGTGCTTACCCAGTTCCCACTATGTCTGTCTGGTTCTACTGCAATGCATCACAGGACAAAATAGGCAGGATAGATAAGTTTTCTGGACATGCTGCACAAGCTTTTCTCTTCTGTTTCATGTAGTTACTATAAATGTTATACATGTGTTTATGTTATGCATTTCTACTTCCTCTTCCTAGAAATCAGTGGTCAGTGAGCCCTCTGCTGCGCCATGTGTTCGTGAGGTATGTCTCCTGCAAGAGCAGTGCTCAAGGCTGCAACCATGCAACACAAATGTTGATTGGATTTGAAACGCGAGATCAGCCAATCATAGTGTTAATCATTTTCAGTAACCGCTTAATCCTAATTAGGCTCACGGGGAGGCTGGCACCCATTCTAGCCGACTCTGGGCGAGGGCAGAGTACACCCTGGACAGCTCGCCAGACCACCGCAGGGCGGAAACACACCGATGGCTTTGCAGCCTACTCTTGTCGAAAGTCAACAATGGTTCTTTTACATGCCTCTCACCATAGACAGTGGGAGACATGGCCAGCCTTTGATAACCCAGTTAGCTGCATGTGGGGGGGGGGGTGTTTCAGTGACAACCCGTGGCGAGTGGGACTCGAACCTCCAACCTTTGGATCAACGATCCAGCCCCCTATACCACTAGACCACCACTACCCCCAACCATAGCACTTTTTGTGAAGAACATGATTTGGCGAAGGGTCTTTGGATCAAGTCGTGTCAGACTTTGCAAAATCAGCCTCACAAATTGTTGGGAGTTTGAGTATGGTAGGGAAAATACGTTGGTAAGTGCGAGGAGGGTGATTCTTTGCTACCGAATAAATCTAGTTTTGTGAGCATGAGGGGGCGCAATCATGCCTATTTAACGTTATGCACTGCTACTGCACCATGCACTGCACCTTTTCATTCTTTCTACAAGTTTCCTTGTGTCTCTGTGTCCAATAACTCCATGCCATGCAGGTACTACACCAGCAAAAACACTACAAGCTTTCAATTATGTTACTGGACATCAATGACAACATTACTACTTCTTTCTTATATTCACACAGTCCTACTTCGACCACATCCTCTGTAGGCATCTTTTTTTTTGAGGGTATAGTTGGAAAATGGCCGTATGATGGGGGTTTAAAACATGACAAATTGTTTCTGGAAATAAAAACCAGCACGTTTTCTTTTTAAACATGTTGAATCATTATTTAATCTAAAACAGCAATAGAAATGTAAAATTTGAAGTCGGTCAGTCATTACACTGATTGATCAGTAACACACTTTGTTTGATCTCAATTGCAACAAAGTCAGAGGCTCAGCAAGTTTCAAGACTGAACAAGTCTGAAATAAAAGTTAATCGAGATGAACATTAACACAATGCAAAGTGTTACAGCTATAAAACTACAGGTGGATCCTGTGCAATCGTCCTTCAAGAAAACCAAGGACAATCTGTTAAATTACAATCACGTGATCTGTGTGCATGTTATAGTAAGAATGCCCTTATACTCATGCACAACAAATCTCACAGATTGAACACCATCATAATCAATAAGTACATGTTTTAATAAAAGTGTTAGTTTTAAATTATACTCTATGTCTGAATTAAAAATCCCTACACATTTGTAGTTATTATAAAAATGATTTTAAAAGACTAGCAACAGTAGAAGCAAGTATAAACCGGATTCCAAAAAAGTTGGGACACTATATAAATTGTGAATAAAAACTGAATGCAATGATGTGGAAGTGCCAGATTTCAATATTTTATTCAGAATAGAACAGACATGACAGAGTCAAAAGATTAAACTGAGAAAATGTATCATTTTAAGGGAAAAATATGTTGATTTTAAATATTGTGGTGTCAACAAATCTCAAAAAAATTGGGACAAGGCCATTTTAACCACTGTAAGACGTCCCCTCTTCTTCTTACAACAGTCTGCAAACATCAGGGGGCCGAGGAGACAAGTTTCTCAGGTTTAAAAATAGGAATACTGTCCTATTCTTATCTAATACAGGTCTCAAACTGTTCAACTGTCTTGGGCCTTCTTTGTTGCACCTTCCTCTTTATGATGCGCCAAATGTTCTCTATGGGTGAAAGATCTGGACTGCAGGCTGGCCATTTCAATTCCCGGATCCTTTTCCTAGACAGCCATGGTGTTGTAATTAATGCTCCATGTGGTCTGGCATTATCATGTTTCAAAATGCAAGGTCTTCTCTGAAAGAGACGGCATCTGGATGGGAGCATATGTTGTTCTAAAATCTGAATATACCTTTCTGCATTGACGTTGCCTTTCCAGACGTGCTAGCTGCCCATGGCACACGCACTCATGCAACCTCACACCATCACAGGTGCAGCTTCTGAACTGAGTACTGATAACAACTTGGGTTTTCCTTGTCCTCTTTAGTCCGGATGACATGCCGTCCCAGTTTTCCATAAGGAACTTCGAATCATGATTCGTCTGACCACAAAACAGTTTTCCACTTTGCCACACTCCATTTTAAATGACCCCGGCCCAGAGAAAACGTCTGCACTTCTGGGTCCTGTTTAGAAATGGCTTCTTCTTTGTACTGGAGAGTTTCAGCTGGCAGTGGTGAATAGCACGATGGATTGTGTTCATCGACAATGGTTTCTGTAAGTATTGCTGAGCCCATTCTGTGATTTCCCTTACAATAGCATTCCTGTTTGTGGTGCAGTGCCCTTTAAGGGCATGAAGATGACGGGCATCTAGTATAATTTTTTGGCCATGACCCTTACGCACAGAGCTTGTTCAAGATTCTCTGAATCGTTGCATGATGCTATGCACTGTAGATGATGATATCTGCAAACTCTCTGCAATTTTTCACTGGGAAACACCTTTCTGATATTTATCCACTATGTTTCTGCACAGCTTTAGGGGAATTGGTGATTCTCTACCTATCTTCACTTCTGAGAGATACTGCCACTCTGAGCAGCTTTTTTAATACTCAGCCATGTTGCCAATGGACCTCATTAGTAGTAATTGGTCTTCCAGCTGTTCGTTATAAGTGCAATTGACTTTTCCAGCCTCTTATTACTACTACCCGTGCCAACTTTTTTTTTTAGATTTGTTGACACCATGAAATTTAAAATCAACATATTTTTTTCTAAAAATGATACATTTCCTTGGTTTGAACTTTTGAACTGTCATCTATGTTCTATTCAGAATAAAATAGTGACCTTTTGTATTTCCACATCATTGCTTTCAGTTTCTAGTCACAATTTGTATAGTGTGCCAACTTTCTTGGAATCAGGTTTGTATATGACGGGTTGTATTGGGATTTGCGTGTGCGTGTGTGTGTGTGTGTGTGTCCTCCATGTAAATCTGTTCATCTGTGCACAGTTATGTTATGGGGGCTTATCTTCCTTCTGCCTTATGGAGACAAAATGCAATAAATTTTAAGGGGAAGACTTGTTTTAATGTATACCTGTGAGGAATTAGTGTTACAAGCTATGTACACAGACAACAAGCACAGAAATCATAGAAAATGTTTCTAAACCAACTAACAACAGGAAAGCCGGGTTGGTCAAATAATGATTTTGGGTCAAACTTAGGGGTTGGGATCAGGATAGAATAAACATTAGGGTTAGGGTAAGTTTTGCCATTAAGATAGAGAGAGGGTAAGGGTTGGGTTTAGAGTAAAAATGGAGTAAGCATTGGAGTGAGTGAAATCATAAGTTAAGGATAGGCAAGTGTTGGGCCTAGCATGAGGAGAGGGCTGAGGTTAGGGTAAAGACAGGGTAAGGATAAGGTGAGCATAACGGTAAGGATAGAGAAAGGACAGGGTAACTGTAAGACAAGCATTAGGGTTGGGATAGTGTAGGCATTGTGGTTAGGGTAAAAAAAAAAGTACAGGGACAGGGTAAAGGTTGGGGTTAGGATAAGGATAGAGTAAATGTTAAGGATGGTGCCAGTGGTATAGTGGTTAGGATGATGCGCTCATGATTGGGAGGTTGTGAGTTCGAATCCCACTGAGACTCTCACTGTGCTAAGACCCCTGGGTAAGGTCTCAACCACAAGTGTGCCTCTGTTCACCCAGCAGTATAAATGGGTACCAGTAAAAATATACTGTGAAGGTAACCTGCGATGGATCAGCGTCCCCATCCAGAAGGAGTTGTACTCCGAGTCGCTTCACGTTACAGAATCCGGGGATAAGCACCAGTCCGATGAGCCACTAGGCTCGGGTGTAAAAAGCCCAAACGTTAAGGTGAGGGTAAGAAGAGAGTAAGCATTGGGGTCTGGGGAAAGTATAAAATAAGCATTGAGGTAAAGGTAAAGGGGTAAGCATTGGGGTGACAGTACACATAGGGTAATGTTAGGGCAGGATTGGGGTTAGCATTAGAACAGGGTAAGTATTATGGTTAAGGTAAAGACGGTAAGCACTGGAGTTACGAAAAAATAGGGTAAGCATTGGGGTTACGGCAAAGATAGGGTAAGCATTGGGGTGAAAGTAAAGATAGGGGACACACTGGGGTGAAAGTAAAGACAGTGTAAGCATTGGATTAGGGTAGGCAGAGAGTAAGTCAAGGTAAGGCTAAGGTAAGCATTAAGGTTAGGGTTAAAAATAAAAAAGGGTAAACATTGGGGCAAGGATGGAGTAAGGGCAGGGTAAGCATTGAGGTTAAGGCTAAGGCCAAGGTAAGCATTAGGCTCAGGGTAAAGATAGGGTAAGCATTCGAGTAAGGATATGGTAAGGGGCCTGCCAAGATAAACCCAGAGATTGCAAGTTCGAATCCAGGCTAATGCCACAGCAATCCATTACAATAGGAGCTAATTGACAGAGCTCTCACGGTAGGGGGGATGACATACACTCACTTTCCTGTCAGAGATTTCCAGCCAATCATGGGTGTCAGGGAGCTCGTTTGTACGAGAGGGCAGATGGCACATTTCTTTTGAGTGTGTTAGACCTCCCCCAAATACGCATGTGCAGCAGTTCGAAAAGAGACTGGCTAGATGGCTCGTGTTGCATGTTACAGAGGGAGCATGTGCATGCTTTCTCCCCTCTGAAGTTGATTGTGGTCATGTCACAGAGAAGGCAATACAGACGGTCCTCATTTAATAACAGACTCTGTTAATGACGATTCGGATTCACGACGTTTTGATGATAGTAAAGATACTAGGTATGCGCAGGGGTGTAGGGTAAGGATAGGGTAAGTGTTGGGGTTTAGGATAAGGATAGGGCAAGCTTTGGGGTTTAGGATAAGGATAGAGTAAGCGTATGGGTTAGAGTAAGGATAGGGTAGGGTAAGGATAGGGTAAACGTTGGGGTTTAGGGTAAGAATATGGTAAGCATTGCAGGTTAGGGTATGCATAGGACAGGGGTGTCCAATCTTATCCACAAAGGGCTGGTGAGAGTGCAGGTTTTCACTTTAACCAAGCAGTAGCTGGCTATTTTGTGAAAAATAAACAAACCATAAACTTTCGCTATGAAGAATGCAAATAAGAAAACATATGAGCCAGTCAGACTACTGTCCCTTGCCAAATTTAGCAACTGCGCATGTGTATGGACACTGCACGTGTATAGACACTGTTTATGCCGGAAGTTGGGCCATGAACTAGCACGAATCTGTGAACCAGTCGTGAGTGGATCTGCAGTGATGGATAAGTTTCTTTCTTCGTCTGGTTCTTCAAAACCTAAAGCTCGTGAACAGACTTTCTTGTTCAAATATTCGGAAGAATTTCCTTTCATTTGTTCATCAAAAGTTTCAGCGAAGCATGCCTTTGGAAAAACCTTTCTGGCGTGATTTTGTGATTTCTCATGGAGGCTGTTCGGACATCATGCAGCACTGTAAGGGCAAGGTGCATGAAAGGGCTTTATAATCTGAATCGGCGGTAGGACGTGCTCAAACTTCGTGGATTTCTTTCACTTCAAAGACAGAAAATACCAATGCTGTCAAAGCTGAATGTTTGTTTACCGCCGTTTACGTGGAGAATAACATTTCTCTAGTTGATGTGGACCACATGGGCAAACTGCTATGGGCAGCATTTGCAAATTCTTACAAAATATCAAGAAGTACTCCATCAAGTCTTGCAATTTATATCAACTAATTTCCACTGACAAGTGATGTTCTCCTCCATGATCAAGTAGCAGATGTAAACAAGAGAGACAGCTGTACCTTCAATTCTCAGATTCTTTTTCACAAAGTTTCCAGTGTTGATCAAAACTGGAATTGAAGACACAGATTAAGCTATCAACAACCTTGAGATGGAGTTTAATGATTATTGCTCAACCAGTTTCAAAGAGGAACAAATGAGAATGCCTGCAGCAGAGTTCTCGTTCTCACTTTCCCACACTGTCAAAGGAGATGGGAAGCCCATATTTCAAAAGTTGAACCACTGCATGTTAGGTATTTTATCAATTCAATTGCTGAATGTGAAAGAATTGTGCTGAATGCTGAATGTCAAAGAATTTTCAGTCAGGTGAGGAAGAATAAGACAGACTTCAGGAGATCACTATCAGATCACATGCTGTCATGTCAGCCCTACTTATTCAAAAATCAAGGAGCAACACCTGTTATGGACAGACATTCACTGCCTCCTTCTTGAAGAGAGCAAAGGCTGCTACAAAGGAAGCAGTTAAAAAGGATCAGTTAAAGAATGATAATTGCTTGGCTTTGACCTCCCCTTGTCTGACTATATACTTCTCAATGTGGGAAGTTTATTTTCAAGTGATGGGATGTCTACACTATGGAGTTATGATTGCTTTGTGGTGAGAAAAATGCTTACTACTAGGAAACGACCCTTTACTGTTTGTTGTATTTCATGCATATCAAGTGAATTCACCTTAAAACATGTTGAAGAATGTTAATTCTTAAAAAAAGGGGGGGGGTTGTCCTCGTATTGATTCGTTGCATTTTGACGGGCTGCTAGAGCAGAGTCTGTTTTTTGGTTTGGAAAAGTTGGCAGCTATGGGTTAAGGTAAGGACTGAGTAAGCATTGGGCAAGTCTCCAATTAATCCAATTTAATTCAAATTAATCCAAGTCTGGGCTCCCAAGCAGCGCATTGACAATATGTGTGACTATCAACCTGGATATCGCAAGTTTGATTCCAAAATAATGCCACAGTCTTCTGCAATCAGGAGCCCATGGAAGCTCATTGGTCAAGCTTTCATGGAAGTGAGGATTGACATACGCTTCCCTGTCTCACAGCGATCACCAGTCAACTTACGGGCGTCGGTGAGCTCATTCGCTCAAAAATGGGTGAACAGCACTTTCCCTGTGTTAGGCCGCCTCTAAATCCAAAGCAGTTTGTGAAGAAGGGGTTTATTTTTATTAAGCTCAATGCTAGCCGCACCCCAACTAACAATAAGCCCAGGCGTGAAGGGGACAAACAGCGACTCCAGCATTTGGGATCGCAGGGGATGAAGGCCGTGTAGCTGGCTGGTGCAATCGCCTCGAGCCATGTTTCACAGAAACACAGCACGGAGCAGTCCTGTAGATCCCTCTGCGCTGCAATCTGAGCATGAAGCTCATCCATCTTGTTTCGCAGTGACTGAACATTTTCAAGCAGTATGACCGGATGTGCTAACTTTCCACTTCTAACCAAGTGCCGAAGACTCTGAGAACTCCGCCTAGGCTTATTGTTAGCCCGGGTGCGGCTAGCATTGAGCTACCATAGCATATTAGCCCAGGATAGGAGTTGAGCATTCTCAGTTGCCCGAAGACTCTGATCTCATAGCTGTAGTAGGGTCGACCGGTCGTAGACGAGCATAGTGCAAAACATGAACAAATAAAACAAATTAAAACGAACAAAGAAACAATTTGACCCTGAGAACTCCACAACGTCACCCTCTAGGCAGCGCCATATTGGAGAAGTCACGTTCAATGTAAAAGGACATGAAGCGTAATAAAGTTTATCCTTTTGGTATCGTTTGTTAAACATGCTACAGAACATAAAATCTCGCACACAAACATTCTAAGAATTAACTTGGGTACTGTATTGGAATAAGAATTGAAAAAGAATTTAATACAACAGTTCAGAGGAAACTGTTGTTTCTTCAGGAGAAAGTCTTATTTCTTCAGAAGAGACATCCAGCGTTTTCTATCGCTTAGCCAGAGAAGCCGTACAGTGTTTGAGTGGCATCATAGAGCTTAACTGGTAATTAAACTACACTAAAAAAAGAGGCTTATTGACAACTTGTGCGCGAATGAGGAAAAAGGGGCATTACATCATCTCAACCAATCAGAAGGAAGGAGCACAGCCATTGACTGAATTTGAGTGACGTGTCAGTTGCTTGGCAGTCCGCGAATACTCAAACCGTGAGTGCAAAACCGCGAATAGTCAAGGGCCTAATGTAGTTTTGTTGGGGGGGTTGTTTTTGTTTATTTGGGGGTGTTTGCATAATTGGCCTTGTTTTGCAAAACTGTCCTTAACTTTTTCCCTATTTTTTCTTAATTTCCTTATTTTTCGATGAATATTTTTGAAAAACCCATGATGCACTGAAGCCACAGAAACTGAAGTACGAAGTAGTGAGGGATCACTGTATTCATCCATTTTCTGAACCACTTCATCCTAATTATGGTCACAGGGACACTGGCGCACATCTCAAATGACTTCAGACGGAGGCGGGGTACACCCTGGACAGCTTGCCAGGTCATCACAGGGCCAACACTCACAACCATTCACAACCTAGAAGGGATTTGGAACAGTCAATTAACCTACTGTGTATGTCTTTGGGCTGTGGGAGGAGACCGGAGTATCTAGAGGAAATCCATGCATGCATAAGGAGAACACACAAACTCCACTCAGAAATGCCCAAGCTGGGAATCGAACCCAGGCCTTTGGATACAACTAAAAAAAAATTTTTTTTTTTTTTTTTTTTTTTAAATCAAACAAGGGAAAAATAGGAATGAATGAATGAATGATGTTTAACGGCACGTTCAACACATACAATAGTGTGTTATATTGTGCCAAACATGGTTATTTTATATTAAGTATAATGACTAAGAGTTCAATTTCAAATCGCAAATGAAAGGAAAAAATAGGAAAAATCAAAAATAAATCCAAATCATGAATTCATTGTCCCTTGTCTGTCTTCCTTTCGGCTTTTTCCCTTTTACTCGGGAGTCGCCACAGCGAATCATCTGATTCGCATGTTTGATTTTGGCAGAGGTTTTTACGTCGGATGCCCTTCCTGCCACAACCCTTTTAGCAAGGGACAGAAACACGCTGACGACTTTGCAGCCTACTCTTTACGAAAGTCAGCAATGGTTCTTTTACATGCCTCTCACCATAGACAGTGAGAGACATGGCCCGCCTTTGATAACCCAGTTAGCCGCACTGGGGGGGACAGTGACAACCCTGTGGAGAGTGGGACTCGAACCCCCAACCTTTGGATCAGCGATCCAGCGCACTATACCACTAGACCACCACTGCCCTTGAAATTATGAAAATCAGGCTGTGTGTGCAAATTTATCAGTATTCAATGTTCCACACTGGTGATCGTTGGTATTTTCACATCACACACACATTGACAGCGCTTAATTTAGCCTTGCCCAGTCTCTGTTAGTTATTAGTTATGACAAGACAGACTAAAATAGCAGCACACATTACCGGATAAACCAGTCCTATGGTATATTCTTAGATCATGAGGCAGATTAAAGTTGAATGTTGGTCTTAACCCTCATGTCATATTGAAATCTAAATAAGCATTTTAAATAAAATGTAAAAAAGTACCCACTTCCTCCATCTATCTTGTTTACACTCCCACCTGCCATCCACACATCACACACACACACCCTCACACACCCCTACCATCTGGAGGATTCTCAGGCATGTAAGGAATACTTACACTTCACATTAGTCATGATGACTAGCACAGGTATTGATATAAATAGCAGATTGATATAAATTTAAAAATCTGACCTGAACATTTACTAAACTCTACGGGTAAGAAAATCTCAATTTTAGTAGAATTTAGCATATCACGGGGTCCCATCTGTTTGAATATAATGTCATGAAACTTGACAAGCAGACTCGTATCATGCCACTTTAGCGGTTCTGACCACCAAACTTCTTTCTGTAACGCCGTATGCCATCCATGATGAAGACGACAAATTTTAGTGGTTCGCAAATACAAGGTTTTATAGGGTACTGTCTGATCTGAATATAATTTATTACATAAACATGTTGTACTGTGCAGACATTCAGGAGACTGGATCGGCGTATAGAGGTACATTGTGTATGGGTGGTTTTATGAGTTGGAAAAATCCACAGAACTTTCACATTCATAATTCTAATCTGTGTCCTTCAGTCTCCTGAGGTGATAAGACGGATCACATCTATTCTGCAAGAGGGTACAACTTGCAGATTTGTGTCCTGACCGTGACTTGAGAAGCTGCTGTCTGTTATTTGTGTGCATGCAAATGTGTGAAAGTGTGTCGAGAGGGAAGGGCAGCTCCTTATCTGCAGAAACACTCGGGGGTGATTATTTGCACTAAAACTCTGGGAAAGAGACAGAGAGAGCAGGAGTGTGTCCTTGTACAGAAAATACACACCCACATGTTTGTACAAGAAAGTCCATTTGTCTTACTGATAGTGTAAAAAGAGTTTTTATTTCTCAGTTTACTTGATTCCTTCCTCCAACCTAGTTCTAACTCAGCTATTAACATCAGCTAAAACACGTGTATGCATGTGAGAGAGAGAGAGAATGCAGGGGTGTGAGTGTGTGAGTTAGTATTTATGTGAGCAAGTAAGGCAGGCAGCCATGGCATAATGCTTAGAGAAGCAGGTTTGGGACCGAACTAGTAGGAAAAAACTGTGGCAGCGGTAGACTGAGCAGCACTCTCCCTTCCTCCACATTCATGGCTGAAATACCCCTGAGCAAGGCACCCAACCTCCAACTGCTCTCTGGGCACTGCAATGTGTGGCAGCTCATAGCTCGGAGTGTATGTGAGTTACCGTGTATTCAATTTGAATAGATTAAATGTAGAAATCAAAATTTCCCATGTAAAATGAATAGTTGTGTGTGTGTGTGTGTATATGTGTGTGACAGTGTGTGAGAGAGAGAGAGACAGAGAGAGAGCAGTGAAAACAGTAGAATTCCACACCTCATTTACTGAGACTGACATACATTGATATTTTAGCCCGGTGACAGAGTTACAACTGTAATGGCCAACTTAAGAAACACCATTTTATGCCTGTATTGGCGTAGGTCAAAAAATGGGAACCAAAGCATTTCTAGCACACGCAGGCACAAACCATTCTCAAGCCTTACAAGTCTTAAAATGTTTGTGTAAGGTTGTGTGGTGCAACTTGACTACATGTCAGTAGTTGTTTCACTACAAACAAAGTCCCTTTTAAATTTTGACCCAGCACTCTCCATATAAATGTGGCAACTCAACATCTGTGACATGTTTGAAAGTACACATAACAAAGAAAAAACATAACAAAAAACAAAGCATAACATAGATTGAGGGTGCTAATCAACCCTGGCTTTTCAACAGTATGAATGGGGACATGTCCTTACATATGTGTGTTTCGTTACAACGTGTGCAAGCTCATTCCAATATTGTGATTTCAGGTCATGTGAATTGCTTCTGGCAAAACACTGTTTATGGCATGTAGTCACAAAATACGTGTAAGCACTATTCTTTCTCCAAACACACTTTTCTTTTTTAAACTTCACTTGCACAGAAGTGGAGACCTCCATTCCTTGTTTTGTTTTGAAATTTTACATGTTGCTTGCTTGCTTGCAGGGGCAGTGGCGGTCTAGTGGTATAGGGCGCTGGATCGCTGATCCTAAGGTTGGGGGTTCGAGTCCCACTCTCCACAAGGTTATCACTGTCCCTATAGTGCAGCTAACTGGGTTATCAAAGGCCAGCCATGTCTCTCACTGTCTATGATGAGAGGTTCATGTAAAAGAACCATTGCTGACTTTCGTAAAAACAGTAGGCTGCAAAGCCGTCAGGTTGTTTCTGTCCCTTGCTAAAGGGTTGTGTCAGGAAGGGCAAGGGCATCCGACATAAAAACCTATGCCAAATCAAACGTGCGAATCATTCGCTGTGGCGACCCCTGATAAAGGGAAAAATCCGAAACGAAATCTCTCACATGTAGCTTGCTTGCAGACAAATATACCATCATACCGCCGAACTCTACTGTGTGGTATATGAAGGACTGGAAGCCACAGTGGTCAAAACCAAAAAACAAAACAAACAAAAAAAAAAAAACAGAAAAATGAGATAATGGATAAAGTCTATACATGCCAAAACAATCCCTTCATCTTACTTGTGACCTTAAATCATCTATCTATCTAGTGCCTGAGTCGTAGGACGACCATTGGTGACCCACCATGAAGGATAATGCCCTGGTTATCATCTTCAAGGAGGTTTTCTTGGCAGGATTAGTGCAGTGGTTTGCCATTGCCTTTTGCATGACGCGAACCTACGGGCAATTTAGAACGACCAATTAACCTACTGTGCATGTCTTTGGATTGTGGGAGGAAACTGGAGCACCCGGAGGAAACCCACGCAAGCACGGGGAGAACATGCAAACTCCACACAGAAACACCCAGGCCAGGAATCGAACCCAGGCCTTCTTGCTGTGAGACGGGCGTGCTAACCACTACGCCACCGTGCCGCCCTTAAATCATATTGGAAGAATTATAACTGTTTTTTTTTTTTTTTAATCTATAACAAAAACTTGTCATTTTTTTGTCACCAGTGACTGTTCTCTGTCCTGCATACACATAGAATTTCCCATGAATAGAAAGAGAGAGAGTGCACATACCGTATTTTCTGGCCTATACGTTGCTCTGAAGTACAAATCACATTGGCCACAATATGCATAATAAAGAAGAAAAAACACAAGTCGCAAACCCGCGATTAGCTTTTGTTGTTGTTGTTGTTTTCTTCATTGCAGTAAAAATAATCTCTGGTTTTCTGCCCTCTTGTTGCCTTCTTGCAGTTGTGAGTGTAAAAATAAACATGTGAAATTATGTCGTTATTATTATGGAGAGCAGAATTACATGTAATAATTTCACTACCTGAACATGAAGATGTAGCTGCACTGTTGACAAGCCCCACCCTGCAGCACGTTGCTTAAGCACCCATGTGCGAGCTCGTTCCTCTAGCTGTGGCCATCTAGCTTTTAGCCTGCGATTAGATTTTTTTGTTTTCTTCATTGCAGTAATAATAATTTCCGCTTTTCTCCAGTCTCTCACAAGTTTCTCAGTCACTCCAAACTTTCTTTCTGCTGCTTGATTACCATTTTCTGGTGCATATTTCACTACTTGCAACTTGCAATCCGCAGAATAGCATTTTGTTTTTGGGGCCATTTCTTCAGTAGTGGATGAGCAGGTACTGATATCCAAGCCTAGAGTACCCTCTTGTGACTGTGAGTGTAAAAATAACAATCGTGTGAAATTGTCATTATTATGACGAACAGAATTATATGTAATAATTTCACATATAAGTCGCTCTGGAATATAAGTCGCACCTTCAGCCAAAGTATGAAAGAAAGTGTGACTTATAGTCCGGAAAATATGGTACATCGGTATCGAGTCTCCATTTAGCCTTCTTCATGTTGGCGAGACTTAAGGAACAGACGAAATATATACAACAGCAACAGAGCCGAGTTACAGCAAACCCAGCAAACCAGGCAGGTAGGAAACAAGCGCTGATGAAATTAGTTTCTAAATGCAGACACTGGTAATTTGCAAGCTGTGTGAGATGCAAAGAAACAAAATTCCAGCTGGATTGATAGTTTTATGTACTTTTATAGAAATATTTCAGAAAACAGATAAATGCAGCTTCAGCTATGTTAGAAAATCCTAAAGACGGCTAACTAGATGAACACAAAAGCACCCATGTGCGAGCTCGTTCCTCTAGCTGTGGCCATCTAGCTTTTAGCCTGCGATTAGATTTTTTTGTTTTCTTCATTGCAGTAATAATAATTTCCGCTTTTCTCCAGTCTCTCACAAGTTTCTCAGTCACTCCAAACTTTCTTTCTGCTGCTTGATTACCATTTTCTGGTGCATATTTCACTACTTGCAACTTGCAATCCGCAGAATAGCATTTTGTTTTTGGGGCCATTTCTTCAGTAGTGGATGAGCAGGTACTGATATCCAAGCCTAGAGTACCCTCTTGTGACTGTGAGTGTAAAAATAACAATCGTGTGAAATTGTCATTATTATGACGAACAGAATTATATGTAATAATTTCACATATAAGTCGCTCTGGAATATAAGTCGCACCTTCAGCCAAAGTATGAAAGAAAGTGTGACTTATAGTCCGGAAAATATGGTACATCGGTATCGAGTCTCCATTTAGCCTTCTTCATGTTGGCGAGACTTAAGGAACAGACGAAATATATACAACAGCAACAGAGCCGAGTTACAGCAAACCAGGCAGGTAGGAAACAAGCGCTGATGAAATTAGTTTCTAAATGCAGACACTGGTAATTTGCAAGCTGTGTGAGATGCAAAGAAACAAAATTCCAGCTGGATTGATAGTTTTATGTACTTTTATAGAAATATTTCAGAAAACAGATAAATGCAGCTTCAGCTATGTTAGAAAATCCTAAAGACGGCTAACTAGATGAACACAAAAGCAAAAAATTTAATTCAAACGTAATTCTTTACTTTTCTTCTCTCTCTTTACTTTTACTCTCTCTCTGTCTCTCGCTCACACACACACACACACACACACACACGCACACACACACACACACACACACACAAAGTGTCATTTCCTTAATACACTTCCTTGTGAAGTCATGTCCAAGGAAAACCCCAGAAATAACCTTACAGCAAAGGGGCAGACAGTGACATAATCCACCTCACAACTGGGTTACAAGTAGCCAGTGCGACACTGTATGCGCGCGTGTGTGTGTGTGTGTGTGTGTGTGTGTTTAGTGGCCGTCGCTCACACTCTCGAAAGTTATACAGTCGTGTGAAATGAGCAGGTTGGCAGCATGCTGGAGGCCATTTGTAGGAAAGTGGAGAGCACACAGACACACACACACACACACACACACACACACACACACGTCCAACAACTTCTGATACAAGCTGATGACATGAAATGACGCAGCACAAAAATTCTGATTCAAATATGTACGCTCTAACTCCACAACATTGCACATGAGACCCCACACAAATATAACTTTTTTTACTTGATACATTTTACTGAAAGAAATGAAAAACGTCCATAGAAAACTCATTGAACGATGCTCACAGAAATGTCAAAATATGTAAAACCTTTGTTGAATATAGAGAAATGAAGCTTGTGTGATGTTTCGAGATGCAAGATGTCATTACGCTGGGTAGGTTCAGTGGAATGACATCTCGCATGTCGAAGTGTCACACAAGCTTCATTTCTCTATGTTAAACAAAGGTGTACATGTTTTAATAATTGTTTTAATATTTTTAATTAGGTAACCGGCACCGATGCGTGATACATTCAGGAATTGTGACAGAGCTAAACTTCAACCTGCAAATCCAACCCTTGCAACCAAATAATGCTGAATAAAGTTATGTTAAAAATGTTAATTTAATTCCTGTTCCAGTGGTACCAAATTCAGTCATGTTCATAGAAAAAGAACTTTTCAATTTTAGACGGAGTTTATGTTGATTTTTCACCAACCTTGATTAGAGTTCGCCTTTGTTTTGATGAAATCACAAATCTACTGCTACCCAGTTGCAAGGTATTGTCCACGAAATCGGCTCGCGTGTCGTGATGATATGACGAACGTGGTCAAAACCAATACCATATTCAGCAGTGAATCTCAACCTTTTTATACATACCCGGTTTATCAGGTATATATTTCACAGGTTTTTTTGTTTGTTTGTTTTTTTGAAAACGTCATGTTTTTAAATATCCCCAAGAAGATTTCCGGTTCTTTAAAAATGGGTAGAATATAAACCCCACAAACTAGGTACCAAAATTTAGAGATTTTTATGTAGTTCAAATTGAAATTTGAATCAAAGCTCAAGAATAGAGCGCAATGTGCCAGGCAATTCAATTGTGAGTCCCCCTAAAAAAGTGGTATTGACCAATATGGCCGCCACCATGATGGACGCGTGTGAGCAGGATACCGTCATTTCTGATCTATCTATTCCATACCTGCGTGAGTAATATATATGTCTATGATCAGAATATAACCTTTATTGTGTTATAGAATGTTCTAGTGCAGCTGTTTTGTTAATCTTGCGCTAAATATAAACTTTGACTCTGAATGGATCGGGTCACTCGGTTTGCTGGTTAAACACGAATAGAATTGGCACTTCCGACTTCGGGCAGATTTTTATTTAATTTATGGGTTCTAATTTCAACATTAACAGATAAGACATGTTCTTGAGATGTGAATTAAGATTCCTACTTAGTCTGAAGCTATTTAAGAGTGTTTTGATGGAGAGATCTTAACCTACATAATATGATAATGCATACATTCCTGTCTAAAATCAGCTGCTACATGTGTACTCTAGGCCAGTGATCACCAACCTTTTTATCACCGCGGACCGGGGGAGGGGCGTCATAGATTGTTTACATTGTAAATATAATTTATTTATTTATAGAAATTAATAATAATAATAATAACAATAATAATAATAATAATAATAATATAACAACACTCCACTCTGAATGTTATGTTTCAACAGCTGCAATAAAGTTGGTTGGGAAGTAGTGCTTGAACTTTTCTTAAAAAAATAAATAAGTAAATTTAAAAAAACAGGTGATGATGCACCAGCTGGGAGAATGAAGGCTCAGTCTCACTCAAAATCCTTGCTAATGGTTGAAACATGTCCATTGCGCCTCTGTTCACACACCGTGGGTTACATTTTAACTCTCAAATGACCGACATGTAACCGAGAGAATCTGGTCATTTTTCAAAAAGAAAAAAGATTTTTCTAAAAATAAAGATCGTTCAGACTCGGATAATAAATTAAACTGAAATCATTCTTTCTTCTGTGGCCCGGTACCAAGTGAGCCACGGACCAGTACGTGACCCCAAGGTTGGGAACCCCTGCTCTAGGCCACTGCCCCAGTCACTCAAGGTAGAATGATCATCATTATCAATAATAGGATTCTTTATTTATATGATCCGTTCTTTTCCAGTGAATGAAGAGTACAATACTCTAAAAAAAGATTACAATTATTACTTATTACAATACTCTAAATTTTCCAAAATGATTATGTATTAAACTTTTCCAACATTGTGCCATTTAACATGTTTGACAGCCTACAACTGATGCTTCCAATGGATTAAGCAGGTCATTATATATTTGAAATAAAAGTTTCAGGCTGTTGGCTTGGTTGGTTGAAGTTCAGTGGATTTTCAAAATTTGACGATTTTCGGCATTTTTGTTAAATTTCATTTGTCTAACCCTTTAAACCCCGAACCATGGTAGATAGCCCAAAATTGATGCTTCCAATGAATTGAGCAGGTACTTTCCCCTTGGAAACAAGAGTATCCAGTTATTGACTTGGTTGGATAAATTTGAATGAATTTTCAATAATTGGTAATTTTCAGTCATTTTTTTCCATGGCGTAAATTGCAGTTTGAGGCATTTTTGAGGGACAATAACTTCAAAAAAGTGAGAAGATTGGACCTCCATAAAAATTAGTGTAGTTTAGTCTATCCCATTATCTTGGAAATCGGCTGTCCAGATGTCTAATTTTGAAAGTGGGGGCGTCTAAAAATACCATCTTTGTCAATTTGGTGTTACCATAATTTGAAAGAAAATGCATTTTGAAATGGCTTTTACTACAAAACATATCAGAGAAATCTGAAACTCCATAATCCAGAACTAGGTTGTAGAAATTACTGAGAAATGGCATTAAACGTTTGTAGAAAATAATAATTCTTGTTTCATCGTCTCCACAAAAGTGTTCCAAATGATGTCTGAGCCAGGGGCTTAAAGTGGGGGAAACGAAACAGGCTGTCTCAGCAACTGTTCAAGATACAGTGGTACCTCAATTTACGAAATTAATCCGTTCTGAGAGCAAGCTTGTAAGTCAAAACATTTGTTAGATGAAACAAAAATTCCCATCAGAAACAATAAAAAAAAACAATTAATCCGTTCCAACCCCCTCCCAAATTCATAACCTGAAACAAACATTTATTTTTAACATAATATATTTATAATAAACAAGTAACAAACATTTCACAATAATAACACATGTACAGTAACATTAATAATACTGTAACAATAAATAATAAACAATACAGTAAGTGTGTCTGAACTTAATAGGACTTAACATTAACTTACCCTCGACTAATTTGTATTATTTTTTTTATTTAATTTTTTGGATGTTTTAACTGTTTTAATGAGGCTAATTGGCCTGCATGACCCTGGGGAACATGCTTTTTTAACATACTGGACCAGCCAAAGTGTGATTGCGCATCCTCTACAGCAGGTGGCAGTGGCGCTCTCACTGTGTTCCCTATAGTGTCAGGAAAAAGCACCAAGCAAACGATAAAAAGTGCAGTACAGTAGGCCCTCGACATTCACGGGGGTTCGGTTCCGAGCACTCCAGCGAATCGAGATAATCCGCGAGTTCTGTACCCGGAAGTAAAACCCCATGTATCACGTCACATGCACGAATGATCAGCCGGAAGTAAAATACTATGTATCTATTACATGCGCTAAAATATGCTTCTTAAACACATTCTATAGACAGTCTTACTCATTAATACAGTATTAATGTAGTAAAATCTAGTAATGATTAAGAAAAACTTTTTAATTTTTACTCCTATTTTTATTGATGATAAAATATAAACATTATACAGCATATACTGTTGTAAAGCAAAGAGGCAGTGGTGGTCTAGTGGTATAGGACGCGGGATCGCTGATCCAAAGGTTGGAGGTTCGAGTCCCACTCTCCACAAGGTTGTCACTGTCCCCCCCAGTGCAGCTGACTGGGTTATCAAAGGCAGGCCATGTCTGTCACTGTCTATGGTGAGAGGCATGTAAAAGAACCATTGCTGACTTTCGTAAAGAGTAGCTGCAAAGTCGTCAGCGTGATTCTGTCCCTTGCTAAAAAGGGTTGTGACAGGAAGGGCATCCGACGTAAAAACCTCTGCCAAATCAAACGTGCGAATCAGATGATTCGCTGTGGCGACTCCCGAGTAAAAGGGAAAAAGCCGAAAGGAAGACATACTGTTGTAAAGCACTCGTTTTAAAATCTTTTTCAATTATTATTCCAGTACAGTACCTAAGTTAATTCTTAGAATGTTTGTGCGTGAGATTTTATGTTCTGTAGCATGTTTAACAAACTATACCAAAAGGATAAACTTTATTCCTATATTACTTCATGTCCTTTTACAATGAACTTGGAGTGACATCTTGGAGTGAGGTCTCCAAGATGGCGCTGCCTAGAGGGCAACGTCGCGGAGTTCTCAGAGTCAAATTGTTTCAATTTGTTTGTTCATGTTTTGCACTATGCTCGTCTATGATCGGTCAACCCTACTACAGCTATGAGCAGCTTCAGCTTCGGGCAACTAAGCACGCAACAACTTTTATCGTGAGCTAATATGCTATGGGAGCTCAATGCTAACCGCACCCCGGCTAACAATAAGCCCAGGCAGAGTTCTCAGAGGCTTGGTTAGCACTTCCGGCCATACTGCTTGAAAATGTTCAGTCCCTGTGAAACAAGATGGACGAGCTTCATGCTCAGATTGCAGCGCAGAGGGATCTACAGGACTGTGTTTCTGTGAAACATGGCTCAAGGAGAGTACACCCGATGAGGCGATTGCACCAGCCGGCTACACGACCTTCATCCCCTGCAATCCCAAGCGCCGTAGTCGTCGTTCGGCCCCTTCCCGCCTGGGCTTCTTGTTTGCTGGGGTGCGGCTCACATTGAGCTGCTTACCATAGCATATTAGCTCTGCTAGCCGCACCCCGGGTAACAAAGAAGCCCAGTTGAACGTGCTTAGTTATACACGCCCGAAGATACTCTGAACTTATAGCTGTAGTAGAGTCGACCGGTCATAGACGAGCAGAGAGCAAAACATGAACAAACAAAACAACAAATTAAAACAAACAAAGAAACAATTTGACTCTGAGAACTCCGTGACGTGGCCCACTGGGCAGCGCCATCTTGGAGACGTCACTCCAAGTTCAATGTAAAAGGACATGAAGAGTACTGTAATAAAGTTTATCCTTTTGGTATCGTTTGTTAAACATGCTACAGAACATAAAATCTCATGCATAAACATGAACTTAGGTACTGTACTAGAATAATAATTGACAAAGATTTTAATACAACAGTTCAGAGAAAACTGTCGTTTCTCAGGAGAAAGTCTCATTTCTTCAGGAGAGACATACCGCATTTTCTATCACTTAGCCAGAGAAGACGCACAGCGTTTAAGTGGTATCATAGAGCTTAACTGGGGTAATTAAAACACACACAAAAAAGATGCTCATTGACAACTTGTGCGCGAATGTGGGAAAAGGGGCGGGGCATCAGCTCAAACAATCAGGAGAAAGGAGGACAGCCATTGGCTGAATTTGAATCACGTGCCGGTTGCTCGGCAGTCAGCGAATACTCAAACCATGGGTGTAAAACCGCAAATAGTCAAAGGCATACTGTAAATACTATTTATAGTCTCGTGCAGAGCACTGGGGTGTAAAACGTTTTGTTTTTTTTCCTTCCTATAGGCGGCATCATAGAAAATAATTGAGCAGCACTGCACAAGGCATTCTCGGAACGCGGCAGAATACAAGGCTAATCGGCCGGGAAAAGCCATTTCCCCAGCAAAGCTCGTAAGTCGAAAATTTGCTCGTTGGATAGGGCAGATTTTTGGTTGGATCAAAACTCGTATTATGGAAAATTCATTATAAGGAACACTCATAAGTTGAGGTACCACTGTAATTGCATGAAATTTGGAACCTAAAAACATTTATGATAACTTTCATTTTTTCGGTGCCAGTACCACCTTCTTTTCCTTTCGGCTTTTTCCCCTTTTTCAGGGGTCGCCACAGCAAATCATAATCTTAATCTACCTATTTTAATAAAATGTGTATTTAATTTTATGGCTTGAAACAATTAACAGGTTGAAGGGGAAAATGGAGTAGAAGAACTCACCATCACTCAAACATTCATTCCCATCACGACGGTTATATATTGGCATGAGAACAATCACCACAGGTTTCCCATGTGGATGGTCAGATAGATTCAATGTTAAGGACACAAAAATAATAATTAAAAAATCATAATTACATGTATCAATTCAACATACTATAAGTATGGTGCAATGCTAAAGTGTCAGGAATTCTTGTTTGATCACAGTAATTTCTGTGTCGTGTATTTTTATAGTTTGGAGTCAAGTGCACTACAAACAGAACTCTGGGAAAGTTTCTCCTTCAGTAAGAGTTACTCCACTGATGATTATTTTCCAATAGCAGCATGTTCCTAAGGGCCATTTCCACTTCACACCAACAAATTTAACTTTTTCCATAAAGCATGTCTCAGGTGGTGATGATGATGATGGAAAGTGACATTCTGACATGTTGTGGAACATCTGAGAAACAGGTTTGACTGCTGTAAACTAATTTTAACCTCTCGAACCCTCTCAGTTCGGTGCTCTTAACAGCGTTTGACTTGTAGGTGTTGAGAAGCAGATATTAGACACGGTCTGTCACCTGGACTTATATAACATGCTATAATGACATACAGTAAAAGTACAAAAAGCTTATTCATGATTTTAATCTTTAACAGATTTATCTTTAAAGACATTAGTTATCCTTTTTACAATTTTAAGTAGTACAGGTTAGTTAGCAACCTGATTGACTATTACAGCCTTGATTTACTAGAACCGGAAATAATAAGCACAAATTTGCTTATGTAAGGAGAAAAATTGCGAGGGCTGCGGGTATGATTGATGTCACATACAAATTTGTGGGAAGAAACAACATGTAAATGAGTGAAATTCCTGGAAGAAAACTTTCAACTACAAGAAAACAGATGGAAAAAAGGATGCTTTCTTTTGCAAGTTCCATCGCGTTTTGCACACACAAATATTGAGTACACCAGGGCTTTTGCATTGACAATAAGTAAAATCCGGTCAGGGGGGCAAGTGCACGCACGTGCACACACATACACACACACCACTTTGTTAAAGGGGGAAAAAAAAAAAAAAAAATCACATGAAGACAACCTGTGTCAACATCACTAGATAAAAAAGAAGTTTTACAATAATAACAGGATGTCAAAGCCTCTTCTTCCACTTCAGTATATGGTGCTTCACAATGCACTCAATGTAGCAGTGGTAAACTGAAGAAGAACTGATGAAGAGGATGAAGCTCAGTGGGTTCATTGTAAGAGACTCCAAAACTAAAAAAGCATACCATCTTGCATTTAAGAAAAAAAAAATCTAATTCATTCATTCCGGGCACAAAAGTAAAAAAAACAAAGCTTTCCATGCACAAAATTCATCTCACATTTAAACCACAAAAGGGCAATAACCAGCAATGTGGTGACTCTACTTTGCATGTGAAATTGTCTAGTTGCAACTGAACTAATAATAACAATAATAATAATAATAACATCCCCTGAAGTTAGTTTGGGTTTCTCATGAACAATTTTGAAGAGAAACACTTCACGAATAAATAATTGTTTTGTCAATGCCCTGGTCTGAAACTCATCCAAAAAGTCCCCTTAAATGGTGTTCCAAAGTTCTGGTTATCCCTGAGAGAGAAAGAACAGCTTCAATGCCTCATGTTGGAGATGGAGCAGTGAGTCATCACTGAAGGGAAACAGCCGGCCAAAGTACTGATCGACTCCCATTGAGCCCCGACACACACACACACATCTAAACTGTCCCGCAGAGTCTGTAAATGCTTCTACCCTGTAGACATCATCATCTGTGGCTTCATTTAAAGTATTTGCATGATGTCACTCAATTTTTCTAATCTCAATACATATCCCAGGTGACTCCACTTGCCCCCGGAGTGATCTGAGGGTGCACTAAACCAGAAGATTCAAACTAGACTGTGGTAAAAACTGCTATTTTCTCATCACAAATTTGTTAAATTGGAATTTTGTTAGGATAAAAGAGAAAATAAGGTGGCAATAATAGTGGTAGTTTACACACACACACACACACACACACTATAAGTCAGTCACTCTGATTTGAAGTCAAAACGAAATGTCCTCTGCTCTTTATATAGTGGTTGATGATACTGAGGAAGCCGGACACGAGAGTGCTGGCTGACACACAGCACGACTAACAATAGAGCACTTTGCACACATCATTAACCCTTTTCACGTCCCTGTCCTGATTCGTCCTGGTGAAATTTAGCATGGTGTGGCCAAAAAGCCAGCCCCGGACCGACCGCACTTCAGCAATGTAAACTCTGGGGTAATAGCAAGTTTAGTTTTTCTTCTTATCATCTGCTATCATATACAAATATGCTCAGTCTAATGCAAACACACTGCACAAGCACAGACGGAACGGATGCAGGCCTGTTGGTGACCGGACAGAGAGAAGGGCAGGCCTTAACAAAACAAAAGAGATGGCACTCGACACACACACACACAAGGGTGGTGTCCATATGATGCGCCTCTTTCAACTTAGGACTTATTTGTTAAACAAATCTGACATTATATAAATCATCAGAAGTGACCGTGCCAAATGTGTTTACTATATCTGATTAAACAGTTGATAAGCAAAGCAAGTAGAAATTTAATTAGACACCATTCATCATTCCCTTCAGTTCAATCAGGTTCAACAGGAAGTTACCTTTCAGCTGCTCGGTGACGCCCTGTCCAACACGCTCCATCACTCTGCCGTCTTCCCTCTCGTAACGGTCATCCAGAAAGCTCGCCGTGACCTCGGACAGGTGAACCTTCCCTGCCATGCCAAGCTGCTCCATGAGATTAGCCAGGTTAACGTCATTGGACCAGACATCAAATTTAAAGCGTTTCATTCCCAGGATTCCACAGAGCACAGTACCCGTGTGCACACCTACACGCATGTCCACCGTCTCGGAGGTTTCAAAACAAAACTGTTCGATGGCCTGAATCATACCGAGTCCCATCTCTACACAGCAATAAGCATGGTCCTCACGTGGCTCAGGACATCCCGCCACGCAGTAATAGCAATCGCCGAGCGTGCTAATTTTCTCACAACGCGTCAGCTCGCATAGCCTGTCAAAACGGCCAAACAGGTCATTCAGTAAACCCACCAGGGCAGGTGCAGATTTATTTGCACTCATCTTCGTGAAGCCTACAATGTCAGCAAAAAGAATGCTCACGGGCTCCATACGTTTCATGTTGAAGGGCCGGAAGATGATCTGGCCGCGGGGGATCGACGTCTTTTTGCGCTTGTTGTTCTTGGGGCTGGAGGACGCAGCACCAGCACCAGATGCCGAGGCCGAGCATGTTCCGGCACTGTAGCGTTTGCCTGAGCTCTCACTCTCCTCGTCACCCTGCTTCATCAACTCATCGGCCACTCGGCTCGGCATGACCGAGTGGATCATGCGCTCCTTCAGCGCCTTCTCCACTTCCAGCTCTTTCCCGTGCATGATAGCTTGTCCCACTTTCAGGAATGTGCTCCGAGATCGCACCTCTGACATGATGAATAGATGTATGCCAATAGCATGGGCACACAGGTGGAGAAATACTTTTCCAGGAACCAACCACAACAGCCACGGCCTCTGAGCTTCACTGCCGGAAAGGGTTCCCATTTCATGACCATTTATCTGGGCTAGATGAAGCCATCCGAGCGTTTCAAAAAGTACAGAGTACAGGAGCCCCAGTAGCACTGAGGCATACAACCGCAGGTGGAGCATGCTGTAGAGCAACAGCAGGACTTCCATACACAGAGAGAACGTACCGACAGGAGAGATACACGGTGCTACCTCAGAATGCTCCTGCAGAGTCTGATTATCACTTCTTGACCATTCGTAGTGAGCAAAACCAGAAGACTGCATCTGCGGTGCCAGAGTGATGCAAATTGTGATGACAATAAGAAGCAGTGAAGCCTGGTTATAGAGCCACACATAGGGTCGGGAGAAGGTGAACAGTAGGAGGAGGAGGCACAAAATGAGGAAGGTCGTTGTCGGAAGCAAAAAGCTGACAGGCTCGCACCTGGAACCATTGACTCCAAAGTACACACCCCAGAGCAGCGCGGCTACGGCCAAGTAAAAAAGCACATAACGGAATCGCCTCTGCGTCTGCGGGAAGCACCTCTCCCTGCACGCCTCCTCCAATGTAGCAGAGTCAAACTTGGGATCCCAGCACTGCGCTGCCGACCTCTCAAAGAGCTGGGGAACCGTTTGATGGCCACGCAGGCTATTCATCACCGTTTTGCGAATTCCAGATTCTCCCGAGCTGCAGCTGGACGAGATGCTGTACTTGGAGGGCTTAGCACTTCCGGTTGGGCCCTGCTCGCTAACACTTTCCCCCCAACTTGAAGGCTCTTGCTCAACAGAAACCCGCTTCTGCAAGCAGGTTTTGCTAATGTGGACATTCACACCTCCTCCTCCGCTGTCACAACTAACCTCAGTGTTTTTCACTCCCAGTTGCTGCTGCTGATGATGATGGTAATGTTGCTGATGTGGGGATGCCATGACAACAAGTGCTGACTGACAGAGCTGTCACATTATCAATGAAATGAAAGCAAGGGAAAAGGGATTGAGTGACTATGGAAAGAAAGATCCAGAAAAGATCTGAGGTGCAGAACAGGCGTCTTTCGGTGCTTTCTCTGTCACGTGTGCGGGGTGCGTGTGAAATAGATGGACCCTCTCAGACTCTTGAGCAGTCCATTATCCGAGCATGGATGACGTCAGCACTCGGATCCCATCAGGCTCGGGGGCGCTGAGGCACTTTGCTTGCACTTTTCCTCTCCAGAGCTCGAGCACCGTGAATTCACTCCAGGCTTCTCATCAAAACACATCATCTATGGTTAATCCATACATGCAAAAATAATGAGGGAGGGAAAGCCACGAATAGGCACGTTATTAGATTTATTCCTCCTTGGTGAATTCGGTGGGTTATTATATACTATGTAGGAATTTCACGTTCCACTTTTAGTGTGAAACGTCATTAAATGATTGTTTTTTCTCATAGTGAGGGTTTATATCCGAAATGGATTAGAAGTCGAGGCATTGCTGATGAAGAAATTGCATAAGAACAGATCCTAGGCTGGATGGTAATTTTTTTCTCTTCCCTTTGAGAGGAATTTGAACGACCTTAATGATAGCTCATGTTTCCGTGGGAACAGCAGGGATTCAAGCAGGACAGCCCTGTAAAAAGCCAAGCACACGCTGAATATGAAGACATTGCTGGTTGCCTGGTGTCCCTCGGATCCAAGAAGGCTAGCCTGATTTAGCCATTTCGGTTTAGGGTTGAAGACAGAGGGGCCTGTTTCCCACCTAGCAGCCGCGTCCTTTCCTGAACTCCCACTCCGGATATCAGCATTAATATTCCCGCTTTCTCAGAAAAAAAAAAGGCTTCAGCTCGAAACAAAAATCTTCAGACTCCTTTTAAACTAGGTTACCAGGCTTTAACATTTTTTGAAGAATACAACTGACGTGTTTGAAACAGATGATGGTTTCATGACTGGAGGAGGGGGTGGGAAACGACGGTTTGTTTTAGCATGGAGGCTAATCGCGGTCTCGCGCACATCTGGCACGCGGCAAAAATACCAAAATAACACTGAGGTAAACTGAAGCGCGTTCGCCTACATGACACCGACCCAAACACACCAACAAACTTATTTTTACACTACCACAGCTTTGTCTTTTCGTTCCGTTAGCGACAATCGCTCGGTTTTCAGTCCATTTCACTTTTTTCTGAGTGAAGAAAAACACATATGACGGAGTGAGACGTCAAAGCCATGTTCAATAATGTTTCCACACTAGGATGGAAAGTTTTCCTCAGGCCCGTAGTTTCACTTCAAGTAACATATTTAAAAAAAACACCAATCTCCTTCCTCATAAACGTGTTAAGTCTTTTGCAGAATTCCATCCAGACGTGGTATAATCATGCAGATATACTACAGGCTGGGCTCTGGTTGTAAAACCCTGATATACTCCTTTCCTGCTGCTGGGCAAGTCCGGTTTTTTTTTTCGTTGGCATGCTCATGAATGCCCGTCAAGACAGAGCTGTTACTGCGTCTTTCGCATGGTTGCCAGATCAAAAGAAACTCCACGAAGCTCATTAAATTACTGGGTCTACTAAGATTAAAATAAAGAAGAAAAAAAAATCAAAATATGTTCACGGAATGATCCGCATATCCGCTGTAGTAAATTCCCTTATATTATAATAGCGCTCCCATAACTCGGAGATTCATTGCTGGTCTGGCAACCAAAGGCTCCTCTTCAACTCACTCAGGGGATTGTTTCCTCCTTCCTGTTAAAGGAGTGCAGAAGTACATGGCGTCGGGTTGCCCGCTGGTTTCTCTGCTTAGTGTTCCTCTGGTCCGGTAGAAACAACCAGTGCTGAATTTTGGTCTGAATGTAAAGGGTATTAAAATAAACTACAGCGTTGGCTGGCGATACTGCTAATATGTCTAAAGGGAGGAGGGGTCTAAGTCTGGTTTGTGTGAGTGAGGGGATGAGGGTTGCCAGATTAAACTATCAACTCAGGATCCACTGTCACACCAAGCTGTAGTCTTAATATATCACTGAGAATAATTATATTTTTAATATAATTTAATTATTAAAACACAAAAATTAATCACTTTGGTTCATTCAAGTGTAAATTTCAAACTTCTTTTCCTTTTGGCTTTTCCCTTCAGGGGTCGCCACAGCAAACCATCCGCCTCCATCTCGCCCTATCCTCTGTATCTTCGAACTCCAACTATCTTCAAGTCCTCCTTCACCACATCCATAAATCTTCTCTTTGGTCTTCCTCTAGGCCTTCTGCCTGGTAGTTCCAACCTCAGCATCCTACTACCAATACACTCACGATCCCTCCTCTGTACATGTCCAAACCATCTCAATCGAGCCTTTCTGACTTTGTCTCCAAAACCTCTAACATGTGCTGTCCCTCTGATGTACTCATTCCTGATCCTATCCATCCTCGTTACTCCAAAAGAGAACCTCAACATTTTGATCTCTGCTACCTCCAGCTCAGCCTCCTGTCTTTTCCCCAGGGCTACTGTTTCTAAACCATACAACATCGCTGGCCTCATCACCGTCTTGTACACTTTTTCTTTCATTCTTGCTGATACCTTCCTATCACACATCACACCAGATTCTTTTCTCCAACCATTCCAACCTGCCTGCACATGCTTCTTCACTTCTTTTCCACACTCTCCATTGCTCTGGATTGTTGAGCCTAAGTACTTGAAATCCTCCACCTTCTTTATCTCTGCTCCCTGTAACCTCACCGTTCCTCTTGGGTCCTAGTCGTTCACACACATGTATTCTGTTTTACTGAGGCTAACCTTCATTCCTCTCCTTTCCAGGGGCATACCTCCACCTCTCTAGATTTTCCTGCACTTGTTCTCTGCTCTCACTACAGATCACAACGTCATCTGCAAACATCATAGTCCATGGAGTTTCTTGTCTAACCTCGTCTGTCAGCCTGTCCATCACCATAGCAAACAAGAAGGGGCTCAGGGCTGACCCTTGATGCAGTCCCACCTCCACCATGAACTCTTCTGTCACACCGACAGCACACCTCACCACTGTCTTACATCTCTCATACATGTCCTGCACCACTCTAACATACTTCTCTGCCACGCCAGACTTCCTCATGCAATACCACAGTTCTTCTCTCGGCACCCGGTCATATGCTTTCTCCAGATCCACAAAGGCACAATGCAGCTCCCTCTGACCTTCTCTGTACTTCTCCATTAACATCCTCAAGGCAAACACTGCATCTGTGGTGCTCTTTCTTGGCATGAAACCAAACTGTTGTTCACAAATGCTGACCTCTGCCCTTAGTCTAGCTTCCACTATTCGTTCCCATAACTTCATCGTATGGCTCATCAACTTTATCCCTCTGTAGTTGCCACAACTCTCCCTTGTTCTTAAAAATGGGCACCAGCACACTTCTCCTCCATTCCTCCGGCGTCCTCTCACTCTCTAAGACCTTGTTGAATGTTCTTGTCAGAAAATCTAATGCTACCTCTCCTAGACACTTCCATACCTCCATCGGTATGTCATCAGGACCAACTGGCTTTCCACTCTTCATCCTCTTCAATGCCCTCCTCACTTCTCCCTTACTAATCTTTGCTACTTCCTGGTCCTCAACAGTCTCCTCTTCTACTCTTTTTTCTCTCTCTCATTTTCCTCATTCATCAGCTCTTCAAAGTACTCTTTCCATCTTCCCAGCACACTTCTGTCATCAGTCAATACATTTCCCTCTCTGTCCTTAATCACTCTAACTTGCTGCGCATCCTTCCCATCTCTATTTCTCTGCTGTGCCAACCTGTATAAATCATTTTCTCCCTCCTTACTGTCCAACTGAGCATACAAGTCATAATACGCCCTCTGTTTGGCCTTTGACACTGCTACCTTCTCCTTACACTGTGTCTCCCTATACTCCTGTTTCTTTTCTCCGGTTCTCTTAATGTCCCACTTCTTCTTTTGTACACACTCCTGCACTTCCTCATTCCACCACCAAGTCTCCTTATCTACTGTCCTTCCAGAGGACACACCAAGTATTCTCCTACCTGTCTCCCTGATCACATTAGCTGTATGTGTCCAGTCATCTGGAAGCACTTTCTGACCACCCAAAGCCTGTTTCAACTCCTTGAAGACAACAAGACACTCTTCCTTTTTCATCTTCCACCACTTTGTCTTCTGCTCTACCTTTGCCTTCTTCACCTTTCTTACCATCAGCGTCATCCTGCACACCACCATCCTATGCTGTTTGGCAACACTCTCACCCACTACTCCTTTGCAGTCACTGATTTCCTTCAAATTACATCGCCTCCACAAGATGTAGTCTACCTGTGTGCTCCTACCTCCGCTTTTATAAGTCACCCTGTGCTCCTGTCTCTTCTGGAAGAACGTATTCACCACAGCCATTTCCATCCTTTTTGCAAAATCTATCAACATCTGTCCTTCTGTGTTCCTGTCTTCGATACCAAACCTGCCCATCACATCCTCGTCCCCTCTGTTGCCTGCACCAACATGTCCGTTGAAGTTTGCACCAATGACCACTCTTTCACCTCTGGGGGTACTCTGTATCACTTCATCTAACTCACTCCAGAATCTCTCCTTCTCTTCTCGCTCACATCCTGCCTGTGGGGCATAAGCACTAAGAATATCATGCCTTCAATTTCTAACTCGAGACTCGTCACTCTGTTTGACACTCTTTTCACTTCTAGAACATTCCTACCAACCCCTCCTTCAAGATGACTCCTACTCCATTTCTCTTCCCATCCACACCATGATAAAATAGCTTAAACCCTGCTCCTAAGCTTCTAGCCTTGCTATCGTTCCACCTAGTCTCCTGAACACACAGTATGTCCACCTTCCTCCTCTGCATCATGTCAGCCAGCGCTCTACCTTTTCTTGTCATAGTTCCAACATTCAAAATCCCTACTCTCAGTCCTAGACTCATGCTTTTCCTCTTCTCTTTATGCCTATGGACACGCCTCCCGCCTCTCCTTCTTCGACCTCTCCTTCTTCGACCAACAGTAGTCCAATTTCCACCAGCACCCTGTTGGTTAACAGCACTGATGGCGGTTGTTGTTAACCTGGGCCTCGACCGAGCCGGTATCAAATTTGTATTTACGGTTTGCATTTTGTATTCTGGCAAAAGTTTTACGCCGGATGCCCTTCCTGTCCCAATCCTCTGCATTTATCCGGGCTTGGGACCGGCGTGAGGGTGGACACTTGTTTGTGCCCCCCTCACAGCTGCATTCGCAAATGGTGGCAAGCACATGCAAAGAGGGTATATCATAAAATGATTACAAAACCATTCTGTGATTTATCATCGCTCTCCAAAAAAGTTCATAATGTTTTTAACCTCTCAACATCATAATTTAAGGACACAGACTTTCTCTTCCCACTCACTGCTTCTTTGGTTTATACTAGTATGTGCATGAGATTTCCTTTCCGGTTTTTCCCTTTATCAGGGGTCGCCACAGCGAATGATTTGCATGTTTGATTTGGCATAGGCTTTTTACGTCGGATGTCCTTCCTGACACAACCCTTTTAGCAAGGGACAGAAACATCCTGACGGCTTTGCAGTCTACTCTTAACGAAAGTCAGCAATGGTTCTTTTACATGCCTCTCACCATAGACAGTGAGAGACATGAGTGGCCTTTGATAACCCAGTTAGCTGCACTGGGGGGACAGTGACAACCTTGAGGAGAGTGGGACTCGAATCCCAACCTTAAGATCAGTGAGCCAGCACCCTATGCCACCAGACCACCACTGCCCCGCTTGGTTTATATATGCATATGTATCTTCAATATCCACCTTACTCTAGTCAATGGTGTTGTTGGATCCAAAGACGATCCTGGGAACGCGAGGTGATGTGATGTGAGGACACACCATGGTATTACACATGCACATTCACACATAAAACCCATCCCAAGTATGTTTTTGAGAGAAAAGAGGAAACTGGAGAACCCAGAGTGAACTGATGGACTTATTCTCTTGCTCACGATTTTACCGAACTGACAATTCCTACCACGGTTGTGGGGAGGCTGGCACCTATCTCAGGCAACATTGGGAAAAGGTGGGGTGTGCGCTAAACAGCTTGCCAGACCATCACAGAGGCAACACACACAACTGTACACACTCACACCTAAGGGCCATTTGGAACAACCAATTAGATTGACCTTCATGTTTTTTAATTGTCGAGGAAACTGGTGTACCCAGAGAGTATTTGGTCAGAATAACTTTCCACCAACACTAAATATCCTCTCAACAGGTGCAGAGTAAGCAGGTATGGCCAGATATCTGCATGCAAGTACAGCAAGGTTTGGGAAGCGATTTTGGTTTTCTTTCCAGAACAACAAAGGGTTGGTACCCTCTGCCAAACATGGGGCACTCAAGTAAACTGGGAGCTCATGTGAGGATGCATCGATTGGCACAGAAGTTGTTTGGGTATCCATGTAGGAAAAGAGTCTGGGACGTTTGTGTGGTTGGATATTAATGGCAGAAGTGGCTTCTGGACATATAGGATCAACTTTTTCAGCTAGGAGGTTTCTGATTGTGTTCTGTTCTTCACCGTTACACCAGTCTAGCTTAAATCTTGGATCAAGAGTTGCAGCCATCTGGAAGCACTCCATATCTTCAAATTTTTGAAGGCGCCTCTCGAGTGCAGCTCGTAAGGTGGACAGAATCGTCTTGTTCCCAGTCATTTTGGCATCTTTAATGGCATGTCTCAGTCCTCTCACACAAGAAATGACATAGCTTGATGTTACAGCTTTCTCTGCCTGACAGCGGTCTGTGACCTCCTCAAAGGGTTCTAAAACCTCACAAAGTTCCTGAATGATTTTGAGTTTGTATGGTGATAGCTGAATCGGGCAGTAGAGCTCAGCAAGGACATCAATTGGAACTTTAAGAACTGATCTAAGCGTCTTCAATTGGCTATTCCAGTGTGTGACATTGGCAGGTTGAAGTTTGTGCATTCCCTCCAGAGCCTCTGTAGCATGAGTGGATTTGTGACAAAATGCAACTAGCTTCTGAACCTTGCTAAGGAGGCTTTTTATGGAGGCAGCATCATCCAAAGCGTCACACAGTACCAGTTGGAGAGTGTGAGTAAAACATGGTAGTCTCTCAGGTGGAAAGTACATCATTTCCTCATCTACATTGACCACTTCTACACTGGCATCATCAGCCTCCTCATCTTCTCCATCACTCTCACTGTCACTCACATGCACTGGTGGAAAAAGAGTGAAGGCCTTTATCATGTTGGAGGCATTGTCCATTATGATGAAAGACACTTTGCTCTGGATGTTGTAACTGCACAGTACTTGGTCATAAATCTGGCAAATATTTTCCGCCGTGTGTCTACCTTTAAAACGCTGACAGCTCAGCATCACACTCTGCAGGTTGTAATCATGCATGAAATGGCCAGTCATTCCTAAAAATGACCTCATTGATCTGTTAGACTATAAGTTAATTGTTAGGCAAATATGGCCAGCATTTGTCATTGCATTTGTCAGACAGTCTTTTACAGCTTTTTCATGCTGTGATATGAGGCTATCTCTGAGAGCTTTTCGATTAGGAACTGTAAATGCTGGTTGCGCAATCTGGAACATGCCAATGAAGTCCTTATGTTCAACTGAGAGATGGGAAGGAGGCCATTGGAAATCAGACTAACAATGCTATCTGTCAGAGCCATTTGATTTGTATTTGTTGAGGACCACTTAGATGTTGACGGTAGGTCTTGGTGTGTTTGACTGCCACTGCTGGATGCAGACCCCATCTCCAAGACTGCAAGGTGTTCCTTCTGTAAGCAGAAAAGCCAATCAATGTTTAAGACTTTTCATTCTTTGGATCTGTATATTGTGTACAATTCTGTATAATCTGCACAAGTGTATCTATATACTGTCTATTGTAATCTGTACACAGATATGGTTGAACTCAAAATTGTTAGTGCCCCTTGTGAAATTGAACATAATTCTTGATTTCTCCATGAAAATGACCTTTGACAACAAATGTTTGTTATTCTAGAAACAGATGCACTATAAAGAAATTGTCCAAAAAGTTTAATTTGGATATTTTATTGTAACACTGAGTTTTAACAAAAAATAGCAGAAATGAGATGTTCAAAATTATTAGCCCACTGCACAGGTGTCCTGAGGAATTTTGGCCCATTCCTCCTTTGCAAACTGTTCCAACTGGTCCAAATTGCATGTTTTTTGTGCATGGACGTTCTTTTTCAGCACTTGCCACAGGTTTTCTATGGGATTGAGATCTGGGGTCTGTGTAGGCCACTCTATAACATTTGTCTTGGTATCCTTGAGGTATTACTTGACTACTTTATATGTATGCTTCAGGTCATAATCTTGCTGAAAGACCCAACAACGACCTCAGTATAAAGTACGAGCAGACTTCTGCATGTTTTCCTTCAGAATTCCAAGGTAGTCTTCTTTATTCATGGTGCCATGCATCCAAACTCAGTGTGACAATAAACTAGCCTAATGCAACTTGTTGGACAATGTCTTTATAGTGCATTTGTTTCTAGAATAACAAACATTTGTTGTCAATGGTCATTTTCATGGCAAAATCAAGAATTATGTTCAATTTCACAAGGAGGGCGAATAATTTTGAGTTCAACTGTAATTCCATATTTTGGGCCTATATGTATAGTGCCATCTGTTGATCATACTAATTTAAACTTCTTTCCCCCATTCTCCTGAGTGCATTCTTCTCACAGAACTTATTTGTATATAGGCTGCACACAATGGTTGCCATAATTATCCATCCATCCATACATACATACATACATTAATCTGTTACTTTACCTGGAGGTGTAGTTTGAAATTTAAGGTTGCCTTTATGGAACCACAGACCGGCGTATTACGGTGATTGCAGATTGCTTTGTGGTTTCCATTTGTTGTGGGAATTGGCTCACCAAAATGAATGAGCACAGATGTCCTTTTAAGTTGTGTCATCATTTTGCATATTGCTGTAATAAGAAAACTCAAAAATACAAGCCAGCTACTGTCTACCCTAAACAAAATGTATATATTTGTAGTGAAAATTGTGGTACAAATGAGCCTATTTTCTGTTAACAAATATAATAAGGGCCATAAAAAGGACATAAGGTAATGCCCTATATCAATACACTGTATGAATTAAATACGTTTTGCAATCATACTGTATAAGTCTGTACAGAATCATTGTTAACTGTACTTTCAATATCATGAATTTCTCTGAATTTCATGGAATTCCAATTCTACTTCCTGCAATTCGAATTTGAATTGCAATTCTATTTCCTGCTTTGAATTTCAATTCAAATTCATATTGAAATTCAAGAATTGAATTGGAATTTGGGGGTCATTCTCAATTCAATTCTGAATTTTGCCCAAGTCCGATGATGCCACTCAAACGCTGTGCGTCTTCTCTGGCTAAGCGCTAGAAAAGGTAATGACGTTGGATGTCTCTTCTGAAGAAATAGGACTTTCTCCTGAAGAAACGACATTTTCCTCTGAAGTGCCTGAAGGGAAATAATCATCTCTATCACCTCTAGTATTCAAGTCTTTTTCAATGATTATTTCAGTACAGTCTTCTTTTCTTTTCGGCTTTTTCCCGTTCTCGAGAGTAACCACAGCAAATCATCTGATTCGCACATTTCATTTGGTATGAATTTTTACATCGGATGCCCTTCCTGTCACAACCTTTTAGCATGGGACAGAAAGACGCTGATGGCTTTGCAGCTACTCTTTACGAAAGTCAGCAATGGTTCTTTTACATGAACCTCACCATAGACAGTGAGAGACATGGCCTGCCTTTGATAACCCAGTTAGCTACACTGGGGGGACAGTGACAACCTTGTGGGGACTCGAACCCCCAACCTTCGGATCAGCGATACTGCGTCCTATCCACTAGACCTCTCACACTGCCTCCCATTATTCCAGTACAGTACCTAAGTTAATTTTTAGAATGTTTGTGTGTGTGTTTGTGTTTTATGTACTGTGGTGTAGCATGTTTATCGTTTTGTTTTGTTTATCCAATTTATTACATTTCAAGTTCTTTTATGTTCTTTTTGTTATGGTCTGTTTTGGGGGGACTTTGACTTTGACAGCTGTGTTCTCCAAATCTCCGCTCCCGCTGAGGGGCGTGGCTGAGCTGCTCCTTGGCTTCTTCTTCTTCTTCTTCTTTTACTTTCGGCTGCTCCCTTCAGGGGTCGCCACAGCAAATCATCCGCCTCCACCTCACCCTGTCCTCCGCATCTTCTTTTCTGACTCCAACGACCTTCATGTCTTCCTTCACCACATCCATAAATCTCTTCTTCGGTCTTCCTCGAGGCCTTCTGCCTGGTAGTTCCAACCTCAGCATCCTACTGCCAATATACTCACTATCCCTCCTCTGTACATGTCCAAACCATCTCAATCTAGCCTCTCTGACTTTGTCTCCAAAACATCTTACGTGGGCTGTCCCTCTGATATACTCATTTCTGATCCTATCCATCCTCGTTACTCCCTGGGAGAACCTCAACATTTTCATCTCCGTTACCTCCAGCTCTGCCTCCTGCCTTTTCCTCAGCGCCACTGTTTCTAATCCATACAACATCGCTGGCCTCACCACCATCTTGTACACTTTTCCCTTCATTCTTGCTGACACTCTCCTATCGCACATCACACCAGATACTTTTCTCCAACCATTCCAGCCTGCCTGCACACGTTTCTTCACCTCTTTTCCACACTCTCCATTGCTCTGGATTGTTGAGCCTAAGTACTTAAAATCCTCCACCTTCGTTATCTCTGCTCCCTGTAACATCACCGTTCCTCCTGGGTCCTTCTCATTCACACACATGTATTCTGATTTTCTGAGGCTAACCTTCATTCCTCTCCTTTCCAGGGCATACCTCCACCTCTCTAGATTTTCCTGCACTTGTTCTCTGCTCTCACTACAGATCACGATGTCATCTGCAAACATCATAGTCCATGGAGATTCTTGTCTCACCTCGTCTGTCAGCCTGTCCATCACCATAGCAAACAAGAAGGGGCTCAGAGCTGACCCTTGATGCAGTCCCACCTCCATCTTGAATTTGCCGGTCACACCGACAGCACACCTCACCACTGTCTTACATCTCTCATACATGTCCTGCACCACTCTAACATACTTCTCTGCCACTCCAGACTTCCTCATGCAATACCACAGTTCTTCTCTTGGCACCCTGTCATATGCTTTTTCCAGATCCACAAAGGCACAATGTAGCTCCCTCTGACCTTCTCTGTACTTCTCTATTAACATCCTCAAGGCAAACATTGCATCTGTGGTGCTCTTTCTTGGCATGAAACCAAACTGTTGTTCACAAATGCTGACCTCTGCTCTTAGTCTAGCTTCCACTATTCTTTCCCATAACTTCATCGTATGGCTCATCAACTTTATCCCTCTGTAGTTGCTGCAACTCTGCACGTCTCCCTTGTTCTTAAAAATGGGCACCAGCACACTTCTCCTCCACTCCTCCAGCATCTGCTCACTCTCTAGTACCGTGTTGAATGTTCTTGTCAGAAAATCTGCTGCTACCTCTCCTAGACACTTCCATACCTCCACAGGTATATCATCAGGACCAACTGCCTTTCCATTCTTCATCCTCTTCAATGCCCTTCTCACTTCACCCTTCCTGATCTTTGCTACATTCTGCTCCTCAATGGTCACCTCTTCTACTCTTTTTTCTCTCTCATTTTCCTCATTCATCAGCTCTTCAAAGTACTCTTTCCATCTTCCCAGCACACTTCTGTAATTAGTCAATAGAGTTCCCTCTCTGTCCTTTATCAATCTAACTTGCTGCACGTCCTTCCCATCTCTATTTCTCTGCTGTGCCAACCTGTATAATGCTCCTTGGCTTCTAAACATTCTAAATATTAACTTAGCACTGTACTGGAATAATAATTGAAAAAGACTTTAATACTACAGCTTTACAACGGTTCAGATGATTATCTTCAGGCACTTCAGAGGAAACTGTCGTTTCTTCAGAAGAAAGTTTTATTTCTTCAGAAGAGACGGCGTTTAGCCGGCGTTTGAGTGGCATCATAGAGCTTAACTGGATAATATATTATACATACAAAGTGACAACATATACATACTGTATGTATGTTGTATGTATATATATGATGTATGTATATGATGTATATCAAGGTCTCTTGGAAAGTAGGTCAAGGTCACTTACACTAAAACTCATTCTAGCACTCATAGTAGTGCACAAGCATACCAAGTTTGAAAGCCCCAGCTTCAACGTGTGGCAGGTAAATGTCCAGAAACTACAAGGGGACGAATGGTAGGAACTCATTCCTATTGTTCCTGAGCTACTTTGTGGGAGAGAGAGCCCAAAATTCCATTTGCAACAGGTCTAATGGGAAAAAATGCATTATTGCTGACATAAAACAAAAATGGCTGGAGCAATTCATGCTTGCAGACAAGCTGTGGTAACTCAAGTTATCATTCTTCAGAACTGTTTTGAGCTGAAAAACATCTCAGGATGTACAAAATATCAAATCATGAGGAGGATGGGCTACAAGACCACATCAAGTCAGAGGAATAATGGGAAGCTAAAGCTACAGTGGGCGAATGCCTCACCAGTACTGGGCAGTTGGAGACCGGAATAAATGTCATCAGGTAAGATGAATTTTAATTGCTGCTGCAATATGCAGACAATAGGGTCAGAATTTTCTGTTAATAGGGTGAAGCAATGGATCATGTCTTATACTTCACGCATTCATTCATTTTCTGAACTGCTTAATCCTAATTAGAGTTGTGGGGAGGCTGGCACCCATCTCAGCCAACTCTAAGTGAAGGAAAGAGTACACCCTGGACAGCTCGCCAGGCCATCGCAGGGCAGAAATACAACGACAGCTATGCAGCCTACTCTTAACGAAAGTCAGCAATGGTTCTTTTACATAAACCTCATACCAGTGACAGTGAGAGACATGGCTGGCCTTTGATAACCCAGTTAGTTGCACTTGGGGACAGTAACAACTTGCTGAGAGTGAAGTTTGAACCCCTGACCTTGGGATCAGTGATCCAGCACCTTACCTCACTGCCCTGTGGAATGCATAATTTTATAGTAAATATGTTTGTGTTGTAAAAGCCTCAAGGAGCATCATGATGTGATGTTACAAAGTGCCAGACATCTCAGACCGGATAAGGATGATCCTGTACTTTAGTGGCCTATCTAGTGAAGATACTTAAATCCAGCTGAGTACCAAGAGTGGCAGCCTTTCCAGCAGCTCCGTCTGTGACTCTCTTTTTTGTCTTTTTTCCTTTGTTTTGTTTTTTTTTTGGTTCTTTTCTTTTCACTTATACATCCTATGGATATGGGTTCTTACACACAGAGACTCATTTATTCGAGTTTGGAATTTCTTGCCTTGAAGAAGTTCCATGCTAGTGCAGTTTGCATTTTCCTGCAAGGTGAGGTGAGGAGACAGTGTTGTGGCTGCCAAGCCAGCGGTAAACTTAGCGTCTCGTGAAGAAGTGGCGTTACAAACCTATGGTGTCTTCAGTGATCATGGAAAATGTGAAGTCGCTATATAACAAGATCGACAAGCTGACCTCACTGGTGAAAAATGTCAGGATTTATAAGGAGTGCAGTGAGTTGTGCTTCTGTGAGACATGGCTCACCATTAGCATCCTGAAAGCTAACATGGAGCTGCCTGGGTTCAGCATAGTCAGAGCAGACAGCAAAATAAAAGCCTGCTAGAAGAGGAAATTACGAAGACTTGCTATCTACATAAACACAAGGTGGTTTCACCCTGTTCATGTGACCACTAAAAGTTTAATTTTCTGCAAGGACATCAAACTGCTAGCTGTGAGTCTGTCTCTATTACCTGCTCTGGGAGTTTGAACACATCATTGTAGTCAATGTTAATATCCCCTGCATACCGAAACTGATACCCCCATTTCACTGGAGCGCGGCAGACTCGCGGAAGCAAAAACCGTAGTCATCCTCCAACGTTCCTCAGTCATTCTGTCACCTTCCGTGTCCTTTCGTACGATTCCGAAGGTATTCCTCCTCTTCCGTCAGGCCAAAATCTCCCTCGAACGTGCTTTTGAACATGTTCAGAAGCACGTTCACGGAAAAATTTTCCGACAGTGTTCCCTCACGTTCCGCAGTCCTTCAGCAAATGTTCCGTCCTTTCCGCAAACGTTCCGTGATCATTCCTTTTATTCCACTAGTCTTCCGTGAACGTTCCACGAACATTCCTCCTACTTCCGGGTGGTCAAAAGCGGCCATGGTATCCCCACGGAATACTCAAGGAAGGTTTGCGGAATACATGCGGAACGTTTGTGAAATGATTACGGATAAAAAGGAAGACTTGTGGAACACTCAAGGAAGTTACTTCCACTATAAATTATTCCAGTTCATTCACTTTATTTTTTCTGTTTTCCTGTTCATGTAATAAAGTTTTAAAGTTATAATCACTGTGGTTTGGACTTGTGTGTGCGGTTTTTAGTCTGAAATGATTGAGGTACAAATAAAAGGAACGTATTGACATTATTGATATTAAACATATTAACGTGTTAAATTTTAAATTTATTGTAAATTATAAACATATTGCACATTAGAAACATATGGTAAATTACAAACATATGTTAAATTTTAAAAATGATTGTACATTATAAACATATACATTATAAGCATATAGTATGAATGAGAGAATGAGCTTCCTTGGTCATTCCGCATATTTATAGGCGGAATCAGGAGCAAATCCTTTGATCTTTGCCGATTTTTACTCGTTGAAACGTGGTTACGCCGGGTATTCCTCAGTCATTCCTCAGTCATTACGTGTTGAACATGAACGTTCCGCTTCATTCCGCCTGTTCCGCGATCATTCTGTGGGTCTTCCTTCTACAAAGGAGTAGTGCCGCGGTCATTCCGCAAGCGTTCCGTTCTTTCCGTGAACGTTTCGTGAATTATTCAAAGGTCTTCCTTTGTTGTCCGTACTGGCTCCGAAGGTGATTCGAGTGCTTTTACGCATGTATTCCGACATTGCACCGCTGTCTTTCCGTGTCCTTTCTGCACATTCCATGATCGTTCTGAAGTTGTTCCGAAGGTGCAATTTTCTGTAGGTTTTTGACCCATTTTCCGTGTAAAAATGCCGAAGCTCCTCCGTAGAGTGTGTTCCGCACCTTTCCACCATGATCCTTGCTTTCCAAGCTCCAGTGAAATGGGGGTATGAAGTAACATGTGATATACAGGGATCCCTCACTTTATGCAGTTAATTGGGACCGAGATCCCCCTGCGACCGCCGGTTTCAGCGAAGTAGGATCAACCCCCCCCCTGACTGACGTATACGTACAAGTATGTGTGTATATAATATCAGTAAATACATATTCAATGCTATAAATGCTTATAATAACAATTAACCATTCAAAAATAATGCATAAGATGTAAATAAAATATAAATACACACATACAGATGCCGTGTGCACGAACTCAGATGTGCATCTCACAAAAATGTAAGTAGTTTTGATGGGAAGTTTTGGGTTGTTTTTTTTTGTTTTGTGTTTGTTTAGGGGTTGGTTTCTTTGCATAATTGGCCTTGTTTTGTGGCATTTTCCTTAACCTTTTCCCCTATTCTTCCTTAACTTCCTTATTTTTTAATTCGATTAATATTTAAAAAAAATCAAAGCAGTGAAGCCGCATGAATTGAAGCGTGAAGTAACGAGGGATCCCTGCAATTCACTCTGTTGTTGTTGAATTACAAATACGGCACCTAGAGACGCTTGTATTAACCAAGTTCTGTAACTTTGAACAAAACACTACCCACTTTCACCCAGTATGTGGACTTTTACACTAGGGAAAAAAGGCATTAAGACCCACTGCCCACACTAGGAAAAGTTGATTATAACTTTATTCTGCCGCAGCCTCACGACAAACCAAGAGTGAGGAGTCTCCTCAAACAATATGCTCATTCAAGGGATTGTCTCCTGAGGCAGAACATTCTCTGAGAGACTGCTTTGGATCAATAGACAGGGATGTATTACATGGTAAGGACATCAATGAGTTAATGGGCTGCATTACAGACTATTTCAAGTTCTGTATGGACGTTGCTGTTTTGGTAAGAACTTTATGCTGCTTTGCCGACAACAAGCCCTGGATCACAAGTACCACAGCCTCCATAGAATCAGAAGAAGGCCTTCAAACATGGTGACCAACAGGTGCAGAAGGTAAACAAAGTCTACCTCAGGGAGGCAAAGAAGCAGTACAGGAAGAAGTTGGAGAAGTAGCCACAGACCAACAGCATGAAAGAGGTCTGGAATGGAATGAAGACCATAATCAGCTGCAGTTCAAAGCGGAATGCAACCATTGAGGGGGAGTAGAAAGGGCAAACCAATCGACAAACCAGAATGACTTCTTCAACGTGTTTGACCGCTTAAATCCATTAACACCTAGAGCACTGTACCCCCACACTCCATTCTGCCATCTCCCTTCTCTCATTAGCTGATACTGCAACAGATGAGAATGACCACCACCCACACTCACAGCAGCCCAGGTAAGCAGAAAACTAAGGAGGCTCTGTCCTTGCAAAGCAGCAGGTCCAGACGGCGTATCCCTGGCCGCTAAAGGCCTGTGTGATGGAGCTTGGAAATCCTTGCCAAGAATGTTTGAAATGTGGGAAAGTGTTTCAGCTGTGGAAAACTTCATGCTTCATTCCAATCCAAAAGAGACCACCACATAGAGACCTGAATGACTTCAGACTGGTTGTTCTGGTGTCACAAGTGATATAGACCATGGAGCAGCTGCTGGTTTGCCACCTACAGCCACAGGTCCCTGCAATTCCCTGCAGTTTGCATACCAGAAGAAAACGAGTGGAAGAAGCCATCATCCATCGGATATATCGATCTCTCTCATAGATAGGAGCAGTGGAGCTGTGAGAATTACATTCCTGGACGTCTCCAGTGCCTTGCATACTATCCTACCACATGCAGAAGTTTTTAGATGACACTGCTAGTGAGTGATGTAGTAGTGGACAGAAAGTGGAGTACACAAAACTAATCCAGAACTTTGTTTCATTATGTAACTCCAACCACCTTCATCTCAACACCACAAAAAGAAAGGAGATGGTCATGGACCTCAGAAAACCCAGGCCTCACCCCGAGCTAGTAACAATCACACAAGTGTGTGGAGATTATTCAGATGTACAAATACCTGGACATGCTCCTGGATGACAAACCGAACTGGACTGCTAGCACTGATGCTCTGTGCAGGAAAGGACAGAGTCTGTACTTCTTTAGAAGTCTAGAGTCCCTCAACATCTGCAAAAAAAAAAAAAAAAAAAAATCAAGCAGCAGATGTTTTACCAGACTGTTGAGGAAAGCACCCTCCTATACATGGTGTTGGGGCATAATTAAGAAGAGGGACACTTCACAACTGGACAAACTGGTGAGGAATGAGGGCTCTGTAGTCAGCACGGAGCTAGACAGCATAGCATCTGTGTCAGAGTGGCGGGTACTGAGTAGGCTCCTGTCTATAAAGGACAATCCACTGCATCTACTGCACAATATCAACACACAGATGATCAGCGTCAGGAACAGGTTGCTGTCATTGCCCTAATCCATTCATCCATCCATCCATCCATCCATCCATCCATCCATCCATCTATCTATCTATCTATCTATCTATCTATCTATTTATCTATCTATCTATCTATCTATCTATCTATCTATCTATCTATCTATCTGTCCGTCTGTCTGTCTATCTATATCACAGAACCTGAAGGTGTGACTGACAAATTCGCAGCAATGATATGACACAATCTTGTCCAAGGTGGATTTTTCTATGGCTTGTACAATCCATCTCGCAAATAATTAATTTTGAGAGCAAATTAAGGAGTCCTTCATACGATTATTATGGTATTCCTAATTTAATAGAAGAAGGGTACACCCTGAACAGCTCACTTGAGCATCTCAGGACCAACACACACCTATCCATTCACACTCACATGTTGCAGTAATTTGAAAGAGCCAATTAGCCTAATGTGCATGCTTTTATTAAGTGGGAGGAAACTGATGTAGGAGGAAACCAATGCAAGCAAACTCTGCATGAACCAACAACATGACCAAGCCTGGGACTCCACCACTATGTCATGGTGCTTTTATCCATTTTTCTTTTTCTTTTCTTTTCTTTTTTTTGGGGGGGTATTGGGGTTAAATTTAGAACATCATTCCTATCTGCCTTAAAATTATGCCACTGGGTCCTCCCAAAGATACACGCTACAAAAAATGAGTCTTTTCTCCAAACGATTGGTTATTTTCCAATGACATCAACAACTTTTGATACTACATGGCTCCCTCTAGTGCAGACTCCATGCCATTGTTCCTCTGGAAGGTACTACAGTACATAGCCATAGCCAAGAATTTGCTTTCATTTACATTAATGGCATTTGGAAGATGCCCTTGTCCAGAGCAACTTGCATTTATCATTTTAAAATACTGAGCTAAAGTTAAGGGCCTTGCTTAAGGGCCCAAAATTGGCAGCTTGTTGTCACTGCAACCTGAGACCCTGATATTTTTGATCAGTAACTCGAATCTATAATCAAAGAGCCACCACCACCACCCCTTCATGTAGAGAACAATTCAGAAATGTTTTTATTTAGTCGTTAAAGTCAACATCATGTCAGCTAACTGCGCCATTCATCCATCCTTACACAGTAGGCGTGGACTGTGAAATAAAGACTCATGTTGTAGAAGAGGAAAGCTTTAATTCGAAGTTACATTTCACATGCAGCACTACACACATTCATCAGAAATAATTCACTCAAAAATATTCAGCAGGGAAATGTGGAGTGAAGTTAGAAAACTGAGATGTGCTCTCGATAGACTAACTGACCATTTACAAAAATAACAACAACAACAACAACAAGAAAAAAGAGTAAGATCAGAAAATGCATCGGTGTGAATGGAAAGTGAGACACATGAAGTACAACTGAAAATAAAAATAAAATAAGAGCCGCATTCATAACTTATTGTGTGTATCGACATTCTGCTGTTCAGTATTGTCCAGTAAAATCTAAGGTGTCTTTTATTCCTTTTAAATTTTTATTCAACTGTTCAATTCATCCATCCTTCATTCCACCATACACCCAATGATCATTCATCCATCTACTCATCCATCTATACACCCTCTAATCATTCATCCATCCATACAACAACGGATCATTCATCCATCCTTCAGTCATCTATACAGCAACGGATCATTCATCTATCTACTCATCCATCTATACACCCTCTAATCATTCATCCATCCATATAACAACAGATCAATCATCCATCCTTCAGTCATCCATACATCAACTGATCATTCATCCATCCACTCATCCATCTATACACCAACTGATCATCATCCATCCTGTATTCGTCCGTCCACTCATCCATCCATCCTTCATTCATTCATCCATACACCCAGTGATCATTCATCCGTCTACTCATCCATCTCTACACCCTCTAATCATTCATCCATCCATACAACAATGGATCATTCATCCATCCTTCAGTCATCCATATATCAACTGATCATTCATCCATCCACTCATCCATCTATACACCAACTGATCATCATCCATCCTGTATTCGTCCGTCCACTCATCCATCCATCCTTCATTCATTCATCCATACACCCAGTGATCATTCATCCATCTACTCATCCATCTCTACACCCTCTAATCATTCATCCATCCATACAACAATGGATCATTCATCCATCCTTCAGTCATCCATACATCAACTGATCATTCATCCATCCACTCATCCATCTATACACCAACTGATCATCATCCATCCTGTATTCGTCCGTCCACTCATCCATCCATCCTTCATTCATTCATCCATACACCCAGTGATCATTCATCCATCTACTCATCCATCTTTACACCCACTAATCATTCATCCCTATGGATCATTCATCCATTCTTCATCCATCTACTCATCCATCGCTACACCCTCTAATCTATACACTCATCGATCATTCATTAATCTTTCATTCATCCATACACCAACTAATCATTCATCCATCCACCTACTGACAATTCATTTATTCACTCATCTGTCCATACACCCACTGATCATTTATCCATCCATTTATCCATCTCTACAGCCACTGATTATTCATCCATCCACCCCTCCATCCCCTGTCCATACACCTTCTGATAATTCATCAATCCACTCATTCATCCATTCACTCATCCGTCCATACACCCACTGATCATTCATCCATCTACTCACCCATCCAAATACTCAGTGATCATTCATTCATCCATTCATGTGTCTATTAACTTTTTATTTAATGAATGCATGTATTTAATTCTTTATTCATGTATTCACACTTTTACTGGTTCAATGCCCTGAGTCCAGTATGGATGAATGCTGTTGTGCAACCCAAAAATATCATCCCTGCCTGCACAAACTGTCCTCTCCCACATTGCCTCTTTTACTGCCTCCTCCAGGGGTTCTTGGGCTTCTCCTCTGCTTTGGGCTTCTCCACTATTTTGGGCTTCTCCTCTACTTTGGGATTTGCTACCTTTGGTGCCTCCTCATTTTTGCTGAGGCTGGCCAGTAGAGCAGGCAGCTCCTGTGTGATGGCCTTCTCAATTTTCTCCAACAAGCAGCCATTCCTCCAGCCACAATGCTTCTCCAACAGCTTGAATTCTCCCAGTGCATTCACATTAAAAAAGTCCTGGTACACTTCTGGCTCCGGCAGATCAAACTTACTCACGTTGGTTTTGGCCAGCACTGCTTTGTAGATGTAGAAGCGATCCGGATCAGCCACGATTTCACTCATCAACTCGTGTGGGTCTCCAAACCAGCCAAGCTTCTCGTGGTATGTTTGGAGATAACGGTCAACAAGGAGAGCATGAAGGCGAACACGAATGGCATGTCGCCGCAGGAAAGCGATCTTGTTCTCAAGCTGGTTCTCAATGGCCTGCTTTAAATCCTCCATGAGGGAGATCTCTTCATTGATAAAAAGATTTTGAGCAGCATCGAGTGTGTATTCCTGTGGTCTGAATGATCCAACATAGACACGTGGTGGTTCCGTCACATTGATCAGTGGTGCTAGGCTCCAGAAGAGAGCACCATACACACGCATCAACTCCTGTGGCACCAGACTGTCAGCTTTGTTGAGGATGATACGGATTTGTGACTCACGACCCTTCAATTGCCTGAAAAGTGTCTCCAGTTCCAGACCCACGTCCAATTTAGTGGGGTCAAAAACTAGGAAGATCAGGTCTGCTCTATCAATAAACCACTGGCACACCTCGTTATAGGGGTAACCTACAGGGCAGAAAAAAAAATACTTCTTTAGTTTGTGTTGGTTTAAGCTGCATGGCCATAAGTACAAATAACTATGAACCAGGCTGTATTTGGTTAAAATCAGCAACACTATGTTTTACATCCTAGGGTAATAGAAATACAGTACATATCACAATACTGATGAGGTCCTAAATCTCACTGGCCAGAAGGTGTCAGTGTTGCGCTCTTTCAACAGTTCATATATATTTATAATGTTAATGTTTCTGTCCCGGGCTTGAAGAGAGCGAGTCCAGGGCTTAGCTTGGACCTCCCTGTGCTTGTGCGGGTTTCCTCTGCATGCTCCAGCTTCCGCCAACAGTCCACGGACTTGAACATTAGGCAATTGGCTTCAAATTACTGTACCTCTAGGTGCGAGTACGAATGATTGAGTGTGTTGCCCTATGATGGATAATCATGTTTTTCAGCATGTACCTTGATCCAGTGTTGGCCGAGATAGACGTCAGCCCTGACACTCTATTAGGATTCATCGGTTCAGCAAATGAATGTTATCGTTTCTATTGCAACAAGTTTCAAAGGTAGTTATTAATACAGTATAGCGATGTTTTCCATAAAGAGGTTTATAATGTATTTATTTATGTTATTCGTTTATGATTACTTCATATCTATGGAAAGAGTCTCCAACATCAGTCCAACATCAGTGCTTAGTAATGGCCAGTAAGTCCCCCCCCAACCCAAACACACACACACACACAGGAAAGCCTTCAGTACAGAGCGGTCTGTGCTACCTCTCTCTTGCTGTTTGCGGTTCTCAATGATACCCGGCGTATCCACCAGTGTGACTCGCTCCAGCAGCTTGTGTGGCATCTCTAAGCCAACCAGTTTCTCCAGGAAACCCTGGCCAAACTTTTCCAGGGTTGAGAATGAGCGGGCAGTGTCGGTTGCCATGACGATGCCCTCAATGGTACGCACTTTCTCACCGTGCATTAATACCATGTACTCTGAGGTAGTGGGCTCAGCACCTGAATGAGGGAACGTCATAGTAATGAAAGGTGAGACCAAGTGGGGCAAAAAAAAGATAAAACACTCATAAATAAGTAGAGCATGTAGTGTGCATTCTTTACTGTGTCAGTGTAATGATATCGCCACCAGTATTCCCAGTGTTACCTGTGTAGAGTTCTTGTGGTTTGTTGTACAAATTCAGAAGGTAGTTGATCATAGTGGATTTACCGACGCTCCATGGGCCCAGAAACAGTACCATGGGTTTGGAGGCGATCTCAGCATCTAAAACCCAGAGAGTCAATCAAAGAAAAGCACCATTCACTAACTACTGGTGTTAGGGGTGTGTATATAAATGTGAGTGTGTAAACAGTGTACATAATTAGATTCAGAGTGTCACATGGTATGACTCCGCTGTAAAGGGATCTGGAAACTTCGAGATGGACCTGGTTGTGCATGCACCCTGGTGGTGGGTCAGGTGATTCAGAAACTTCGAGAATGGACCTTTCCAGAACTTTGGGGAGGTTATATTAAAGACCTGGTGCCGACTGGCTCCAGGCTCTTCCCGTCTCGTGAAACCTCTTCCTGTCTCGTCGAGGCTCTTCCAGTCTCTTCAGTGCGCAGATCATCGAAGGAAACTCATCACGGCGGCTCATCTCATCCAAGGCGGACCATGGAAACTTCACCCACGGTTCGTTGTTCGGAACTTCATCGCCAAAGTCTGTGCGGAGTTTACATGTTGTCCATGTGCTTGTGCAGCTTTCATTCAAGTCCTCCGGTTTCCTCCCACAGTCCAAAGACATGCACGACAGGCTAATTGTCTGTACTAAATTGCTCGTAGGTTTGAGTGTGAATGGTTGTGTGTATTGACTCTGTTATGAGCTGACAGACTGTTCAAGGTTTACCCCGTCTTTGCCCAAAGTCAGCTGAAAAATGCTCCACCCACCCCCTGACGCCAATAAGATTAGGCAAATTGGCGAATGAGTGAATGACCAGACGAGTAATTTGATAGGTATACTGACATTTTTTAAAATTTGTGGGCAGTGGTGGTCTCGAGGTATAGGGCACTGGATCGCTGATCCAAAGGTTGGGGGTTCGAGTCCCACTCTCCACAAGGTTGTCACTGTCCCCCCCAGTGCAGCTAACTGGGTTATCAAAGGCGGGCCATGTCTGTCACTGTCTATGGTGAGAGGTTCATGTAAAAGAACCATTGCTGACTTTCGTAAAGAGTAGCTGCAAAGTCGTCAGCGTGTTTCTGTCCCTTGCTAAAAAAAAGGGTTGTGACAGGAAGGGCATCCGACGTAAAAACCTCTGCCAAATCAAACGTGCGAATCAGATGATTCGCTGTGGCGACTCCCGAGTAAAAGGGAAAAAGCCGAAAGGAAGACAGACAGACTGACATTTTAAAAAATTTGTCCCCTGTCTGTCGTTTGGGGCAGTGGTAGCCTGGTGGAACACTGATCCCAAGGTCAGGGGTTCAATCACCACTCTCAGTGGGTTGTGACTGGCCCCCCCCAGTGTAACTAACTGGGTTGTCAAAGGCTGGCCATGTCTCTGACTGTCTATGGTGTGAGCAGTGCTGTAGTGGTCAAAAAATAAGTGAGTACACGATGGCAGCAAAGTGACCGAGGTGCACGGAGCGCGGGGAGGGTGCAGCCTTGGCTTTGAAACTATTTATCACTTCACCTCCACTTTTTATTTACACAGTCACGGAAATTTACGTTGATCAACTATAAAGTAGACCAAATTAAATCAGTACACGCAACTCAGCCACTAAAACATGTGGGTACACGGCGTGTACTGGCATGTACCCACCACTACAGCACTGGGTGTGAGGCATGTAAAAGAACCATTGCTGACTTTTGTCAAGAGTAGTCTGCATAGGCATCAGTATGTTTCTGCCCTGCGATGGCCTGGCGAGTTGTCCAGGGTATACTCTGCCCTTGCCCAGAGTCGGCTAAGATGGGCGCCAGCTTCCCCATGACCCTAATTAGGATTAAGTGGTTCATATATTTGAATGAATGAATGAATGAATGAATGAAAGAATGAATCTGACCTTTGTTGTACCATCCCCCAAAATGCCCTGGTATTCAAGGTGAAGTCAAAAATGTTTAGTGTCCATCAGGGAACCCTAAAACTCTTTTAAACCGTTGTTTTTAGGATTTTTCATGGGACCGACGGGCTGATTCTATACGATGTAGGCTCTTAGTGTAATATAATCAGCTTTGGGCGTTACCCCTCTCAGTGATCATGCTTTCGCTATGCAGACCTCTTGTAGTGGGGCGCTTTGTTATTGTTGCAAAGAAGAGACCAGGAGATGTTCACCTGAGACTTCATGCTGCCTGAGCTCCTTGTACTTGTACGCCTCTTCTAAAGGCTTGATGGCTGTATGGTAAATGTGTTGCAGCTTCTTCACGATGGCTAGCAAAAACCACAGAGAGACAAAAACATCATGAAATAAAGGAGAGGTTTAAAAAGTTTGCAGAGATAATCAATCATCCAACTGCACATTTAAAATCAGTAAGCAACACTGTCTTGGAATAATGTCAGAACAATTAGGAAGACAAACGGACAAAAGCAGAGAACAGTGAGTTGAAGATGCGCTCACTGTTACCTCCTTTATAATAACTTTAAGATAAAACTCACAGTAACGGAGTCATTATCGCACTGATGGATATTACAGCATTAAGTGCAAAGGAGGGTGGTGTACTGATTAGCACATCTGCCTCACAGCAAGAGCATCCTGGGCTCGATATCCGGACTCATGGTTTTTTTTTTTTTTTTTTTTTTTTTTTTTTTGTATCGGGTTTGCATGTTCTCCCCATGATTGCATGGGTTTCCTTCAGGTATTTTTGTTTCACGAACAGAGTCCAAAGACTTGCACATAAAGCTTATTGCCTATTTAAAATTGCCCCTAAGTGTGTGTTTGAGTGTGAGTGTGAATGTGTTGGCCTTGCGACGGTCTTTGCCCAGTGTTGGCTAAGACAGGCACCAGACTTTAGCAGAATTAAGCAATTCAGCAAAGCAGTAAATGAGAATGAACTACAAAGGAGTCTGGAATCACGCGTGTATGTGTGTGAGTGTGTCCAACCTGAAAAACGCTGAGCAGGGTCAGTCGTAGTCAGGCGCAGTGTGTCGTCAATATGAGACCGGTCTCTCATCTTAGGACTCCCTGGTGGTGTCTTTCCTAATGAAATAAAGGAAGGTCACCTCAATGTCATCAGCTGACCTGTTGTATAATACTGACTTAAACACTTAAATAATCTTTACTAAACTCATAAAATCTTCAGGATATCATTATTACATCATCACACTGCTGTTGAATCATCAACTCTACAGTAAAATCCTGATGCTCATAGATTTCCGATGACGCCCACCCCTATTATAGATGTTTCCTTGCTTAAATTGGAAAGTCGTTTGAATCAGAAGCAAAGGTTCAATTTTGTTTAATTTCCTCATGTGTACATTTGAGTGCAGAATGTTAAGCGCCCCCCCCCCCCTCCCCATTAGCAGCTTGCCTGGGAACACGTTGTTATAGATTGTTATGGGTTGTTTGGTTGGTAGTGCTATTTATGTTGTAGGGCTATGCCTGAGTTCTGTGGTGTCAAATTCGAGAGCACACAACAGAGAGGACAAGGCTTCTCCCTTTTATAGTGCCATTAACACTATCATACTCTCTGGAAAGACTATACAGCAATGTTCCAACAGTATCACCGTGGAGTCGTTTATATACCTGTTACTGATGACACTTTACTATTACTTTTACTCCTGTCCCAGATAACTGTGGTTTCAAACATAAGGAAAAGAAGGAAATCTCGTCAAAATGTATATGGTTGGAGGGAACACTAGCAGATAAACAGAATGCAGAATGCTAATTATAATTTGGGTATGGCGTTACCTGATATGGCCTATTCCCGATACAACTCATCATCGTTCATTTTCTGTAACTGCTTAATCCTAATTAGGGTTCTGGGGAGGCTGCCACCGGCTCTGGGCGAGGGCAGAGTACACCCTGGCAGGTCATCTCAGGGCGGAAACACACTGATGGCTTTGCAGCCTACTCTTGTCGACAGTCAGCAATGGTTCTTTTACATGTTCCTCACACCATAGACAGTGAGAGACATGGCTGGCCTTTGATAACCCAGTTAGCTGCACTGGGGGACAGTGACAACCTGTGGAGAGTGGGGCTTGAACCCCCCCAACGTTAGGATCAGCGATCCAGCGCCCTTTACCACCAGGCCACCACTGCCCTGTCCCGGTACAACTCAATCCGAGTAAAATATCTTTTTTATAAGGCCATTCTATTTTTATTCCTTGTTTTATGGATTTCTATAATGTAGACCTGAGACAGTAAAAATAAATAAATAAATGCTAATATTAAAAACTAAAATTAAAAACACAACAGAACAAAAATACAAGAAAGTACTTTTCATACTCTGTACATTCTGTTGAACCTCCTGCTTTCAACAGACCAGTGACACATACAGTCACAACGTTTTCCATAATATTCAAAAAGGAGGCTACGTTAATACTTTCATACACCTCCCCATTCAGCTTTTAGCCCCAGGTAACTTTTGATGCTGCTGTCATTAGCTCAGGTCATACTGGACAATGTCTGCATAGAGAATAAAACCTGGAGTCTCCACTTTTAAAAATGAAAAACAAATAAAACACATTCACGTATTAATCAGTTCTGCAAATGCATGTGTTGACCAATATACTCATAAACATTAAAAGTGCAAAGTTGTTTTGCATTCTGAAATGGTTTTGTTCATGCCTCAGGCCTACTGAGCAAGGAAAAATATTGCCATAGTCCATATCCACAGTCGCTATCCTGTACCGCTCATCCTGTCTTTATTACTCGTTTTTAAACCAACAAAGCCGATAACCCAACTCCACAGCATTTTCATTTGTCAAATACATAAAACAAGACACAAAAAACATAAACATCGCAAATCCAAGCATGCGAAAGAAGTAAAAGCCATGAGAGCCACAAGTTGGTAATACCATGTCCAGTAGTCTCGCACGCCAGACGTTTGTGCATGTGTGCACTGTGTAGATCAGTCGACTCTAAACAGTGGCTGCGTGTTGACAGTTCCAATGAACAAGTACACATATGCAGATGTTCATAATGTAGCTACAATAACTACTGAAAGAGGGTGACGAAGGGATAGGCAAAAAATTCCAAGTTTAATTGTGACGGGAATAAAAAAAAGATTTTTTTTTTTTTAATTGAACTTTTTTAAAAATAGCAAATACAGTATTGATATCATTGAATACATGAAACAAGGAATAAAAAAGAATGACAGAAAATAGAATGTTTGAACATGGAACAAACGATGGCAAGGTAGAATTGCAGTCAGCAAAAAGGTCCTGGGTTTGAGCCCTGGCTTGGGCATTTCGCTGTGGAGTTTGGATGTTCTCCCTGCGCTTGCATGGGTTTCAGCTGCGTACTCTGGTTTCCTCCCAGATATGTAAATTAGGCTAACTGACTATTCCAAATTGACCTTCGAAGTGATTGTGAATGGTTGTCTATGTGTTGGCTCTTTTGATGGGTTGGCAAGCTGTTCAGGGTAAACCCTGCCTTTGCCCAAACTTGGCCGAACTGAACAGTACAATTTTAGTACAAAAGTTACATTTAATACTAAAAATAGGCTAGTTGGCTAACCCCCCCCCCCCCCCCCCCATATGCTAAGGGGGTCATCATACTAGCGGTACCATATAAAAGTGACTTTCAGAGGAAATTTGTGAAATTTCAAATGAACCAGGTGACTAAAATGCAATGGCACAAATGACACGAGGGAATTTTGAGGACATTTTGAGAATGATTCCTATTCACATCAGTTGTTTTTCTATTTCATGCTCGAAGGCTGGTGGTCTCCAAAATGGAGAAGTACGTTTTTAGCTACATTTTTTGCTCACAAGATAATAAAACCAAAGCTCCAAACAAATCACCAAGCACCAACAGTGACACAGAACATTAACTTGCTACATGAATAAATAAACAAACAAGACAAGGTCATACAAATGAAAGCAGCAATCAGCCGGTGAAAGGTGGCGAAAAGAAAACTCAGTGTAAACCTTTCCTGCTTTCACTTCTGACTGTAGCCTGGAAACACTGGAGAGAATTCTTTATTTATGTATTTATTTCCTTCAGGGCTGAAGTTGGTTCAACATTTAATGGGGCTGTGCAATTCTTATATGATCAGACTCAGACACCTAACAGTAGAGATACCAATCAAGAGCGCCGTGCCTAAATATATGTAAATTCTTTTGTACGCCCTGTGAAAAGTCAGCCAGACCTCCAAAACTCAGTTTTGACCAAACCCCAGAGATATCATTAAAAGGCCAGTAGTATGTTCTCCTCATCACAGCACTTCCAGACAGCTCACCTTTTCATTTCAGGAGAGTTGAAAAGAGTTATTTTTCTTTACGTTTGAACCAAATCCATCATGCACATCATTACTAAACTAAACATGGAGCCAACTCAAGAACGCTATACAGTATTTATGTTTTTATTTACAATAGGATATGTACAAATGTTGCGAACAAAAAACAGACTGAGGAGCCGTTATTTGCTAAAAATCTCCAACTACTGTAAACCTGAAACGCTTTGGTGCAGCTGTCAGTCAGAGAGCAATTCCAGCCACTTTGACAGCCCCTCCAATCATCGTGTGGCCCAGCATCCTATCCCACACTCTCTGCATAGAAACCTGGAGAAGCTGAGCAACCAAGGACGGGACTTTTTCAAGCATTTGTCCAGTGAGCATTTTGCTCTGCTGCATTGAAAGCAGAGTGTATCTTAAACGCATTAGGACTCCAGAGAGGCTGTGCATCAAGGGGTTTTAATGGCTGGTACTACCACGGCAATGTAAATGAAATGCATAATGTTGTATCACCTGCAATTATTTATTACCGATTCTGAACACACTAGTGATGAAGGTGAACACACTGTAGCACTCTTTTGATAAATATCAATGTAAATAAAATGGTACAAATTAGATGGAACCTTCAGAGCAAACATTTCCAGCAAACAGCTTCCCTTGGAACCTGCCTCTGATGCGTATACAAAAAATGTACATTTTCCATAGCTTATACAGAATCTGGGTGGTACGGTGGGGTCATGTTTTGCACATTCGCCCTTAACAGAGCAATAAGCTGCTGTTTTCAAGCCCCATGCTCATTGAAGGTGTTTCTGTGTGGACTTTATATATTCTCCCTAGGTTTGCATGGGTTTCTTCCGGGTGCTCTGTTTCCCTCCCAAAGACATGCACATTAGGTTAAGTGGCTATTCCAAATTGCCCCTTGGTGTGAGTTATGGGTGTAAGGTGGCTTGTTAGTGTGAGCCGTGTTGGCCCCGTGATGGTTTGGCAAGCTGTTCAAGGTGTATTGGGCCTGCATCTAGTGTTGACTGAGCGAGGCAGCAGCCTCCCCATGGCCTTAGTAGGATTAATCAGTAGGGGAAATGAGTTACGTTACACAGAATCTTAAACATTAATGTACTAAAATCTGTATTACCGGTACCTTCCTGATAATCATATTTTTGTACCTTTCCCTGAGTATTTGTGTGCTGGTTCCTTTGATACAGACTCCTTCTCAATTGGTTGATCCTCTTGTAATGCTTTAACAACTTTCTTCACCTCCATAGGCTCCTTAGGTTGTACCATGGCTGGTTCCTTCGAAGCCAGAATTTTGCGTTCTCCTGAAACTTTGGTACCTGCCTGAGCTTCGGATTTGTATACTGGTGCAGCTTCTGCCATGACCTTTCCAGCCATAGTGCCACTCTTTATGGCTTTTACCTCACCCACATCCTTTTCCCGTTCCTCATCCATGTGTTCTTCCTCAGCATCTTCAGATGTTTCCTCATGCTCTGACTCCTCTTCATTCAGCCCGTCAGGGATTTCATTCAAAACTGCCTCTTCGTTATCATCCTCCTCACTGGTTACACTCCTTCCAGTTCGGTGGACCAAGTGGGAACCGGTGCCACAGGGCTGACACACGGTTCGCTCAGGTGCAGGCGTGTCATTGGAGGAACTCTGGCTGATCTCTTCTGTGCCGTCGCAACAGGAGAACAGGTCGCCCTCAGGCTGCAACTGCCGACGTATCAGCGCCTCATCTTCATGCATTTCACTCACCGAGTCTAGAAAAGAAGGCGATTAATGAATTTGTACCAAAATGTTGAGACAGGAAAACGTTACACATGCGCACAACTTCCAAAAAAAACATCAACAACCCTTCGAGTTAACAAAGACTATTAAACACCTTTGCCTGGAAAATGTTCTTCTTTTCTTGAATCATCACCAACCTTAAACATAGTATCTAGAAAAAATCCTCATTCACTCACACATTTTCCAAACAGCTTAAGTCTACTAGGGTCATGGCAAGGCTGAAGCCTTCTTCCACTGACACTGGGAGAAGGTGGGCTTCATCCTGAACAGCTCCACAGATCATCGCGGGGGACCAATACATACACAGACAACTATTTACACTGGCATACCAAAGAGACGATTCATGGATGTGGTAAAGGAGGACATGAAGGTCGTTGGTGTAAGAGAAGAAGATGCAAAGGATAGGGTGAGATGGAGGCAGATGATTCGCTGTGGCGACCCCTGAAGGGAAAAGCCGAAAGGAAAAGAAGAAGATTCACACCTAGGGGCAATTTGAAGAAGCCAGTCTTTGGATTGTGGAAAGAAACTGGAGCACCCAAAAGAAACACAAACAAGCCCAGGAAGAACATTCAAATTCCACACAGAAATGCTTGAGCCCGGGACCTTCTTGCTGTGAGACAGATGTGTTAAACACTGCACCGTATTGCCACCCAGTAGTGATCCTGCACCCCATTATTGCAATGCATAAAGCTTGGCAGGTGGGATGTCCCAGGGTTTCCACTTGTAGCGACACATTGTAACAGAGAGAGTGGACATCATTTCGTGGGAAATCTCACAACAAACAGGACATCACTGCTCATACGCCTCAATGATTCCAGATACATTGGACTACTGAAGCCTTGATCAATATGCAAACAAGATCTGATTGAGTTTGGTGAAATCACTAAAGACCACCAACAGATCATTTTTATTTGTTAGTTCGTTCAGGGTTGCAGGGGGGCTGGAGCCTATCTCAGTTGATGTACGCCATGAACAGCTCGCCAATCCATCATAGGGCCAGCATAAATGCAACTATTCATACTCACACTCACAACTAGGGGCAATCTCGAACAACGAATTCGCCAATTTTGCATGCATTTGGACGGTCAGCGAAAACCAGATTACCCAGAGAAAACGAATGCAAACACAGGGGGAACATGCCAACTCCACACAGAAATGCCCTTGTATAGACCCTGAGTCAAACCCAGGACCTTTTTGCTTATACAGTGGACGTGCTTTCCCCGGGCTGGATTGTAAAAGTCAACTTTAACTCTCACAGGCTTGTGAACAGACCTGTCATGCTAGCGTAAGAGATACGGTGGAAAAGTGAAGGCGCCAATGTCAAATCCCTTCAGCAGGAAATATCACCTGACTGCCTGCATTTGTGTCAATGACGTCTTCATATCTGACTCAGATCAAGACAGATGACTTGTGTACAGGCCAGAATGTGATTTTCCTCATGGTATGGAAAAGAGTGTACCCAATGATTCCACGGGTCTGCGACAATGTGTCTTTAGGGATTACAGTAGCACGGCTACCAAATAAGATCTGCCAAAACGGAATATTAACTCGGGTAATAAAGCATCAGATATTGGTCACAGGTCAAAGGTCAAACAGCACTCAGTACAGAAAAATCCAGCAGATCCATACATGGTTAAACATGTTAAAGTTCTGGTCTTTTACTAACATGATATGATGCAGTTCCTAAATGCCACGACATAAAGCAGCCCTGCAGGGAACCATGCAGTGACCCCAAGCCTCTCTGATAGACAGCAGGGAATGAGGCAGTGTATGTGTGTTAAAGCTATGCTTGGATCACAGTCCTTGATCTCTCATGTATGACCAGCTAGAGTTTCATACCAGTGTTATAAAAGGACACTGCCACATAGCGACAGTCTAATTCTCAACTCCGTGAGAGTAACTTCCCAGCCAAAATGGAGGTTGATGCCAGCAAGCTAGTCCGTACGGAGACAACATTTTGGAGATTCCACCGTCGATGCAGTGCTGCAGCAGACTGGGATTTCAAGTAAAGTTTTCCGAGTGACAATAGCACCACTGAAACTCAGTCATCTGTCCATTATCTGTAGCAGTTATCCATCAGGGATGTGGTGGAAGCTTAAGTCAATCCCTTTTTTTACACACTGAACAGGTTGCCAGTCTATTGCAGGACTTATACAGACACAAATATCCATTCACACTCACATTCATACCGATGAGCAAAATTAGAGTAGCTGGTTCACCTAATGTGTATGCTGTTGGACTGTGTGAGGAAACTGGACACCTGAAGGACACCCACATAAAGGTCCTTGGATGAGATTTGAACCCTGAACCTTTTCTCTGTGAGGTGACAGTGCTGCTCACTGAGCCACTGAACCCTCCCCAGTTCTGATTGTTTAATTATCCACATTTTGGTTGACTTCTTGTATTACACACGCCCCTATATAAATGTATTTTAAACCGGTGTGTGATTATTAATATAGAAATGTTTCCATCACAAAAAAGTTTATTAAAATGTATAGAAGGAGTCGACAGTGACAGTGCTTTATCAGAACAAGCGAGTTTAAACTTTGTGGTTTTTCATTAGTAATGTGACAAACTCTATTAAATCATTCACGCATTCATTTGCCAAATTGAGTAATCTTACTATTGAGGTTAGAGCCTATCTCAGCCAACTCTGGGCGAAGGCAAAATACACCCTGAACAGCTTGACAGTCCATCCCAGGGCCAACAGACACCTAGGGGAAATTTGGCATAGCCAATTAGCATAATGTGAATATCCGAGACTGTGAGAGGAAAACGGAGTGCCTCTTGGTGACTTAATTAACTGCGAGCTTTCTTCAGGTCTTTTAGTAACCGTCCCTATTTGCTCAGACTTGACATTCCCACTCACATCTACGGGTAATTTGGAACAGCCAATTCACTAATTCTTCCGGATCACCTGGAAGGAACCCACATAAGCACAAGGACAACATCTAATCTCCACACAGAAATGCCCTTGCTGACCACTGGGCTTGAACCCAGGACCTTTATTTATTTATTTTTTAATTCGAGAGTGCGATTATTACACCATTGTGTCACCCATAAATAGTGATGACACAAAGTAATTTGTTTAATATGTTCATCATCAGTTAATTTTCTGTAACCGCTTAATCCTAAGTAGGGTCGCGGGGAGGCTGGTGCCCATCCCAGCCGACTCTGGGTGAGGGCAGAGGGCAGAGTACTCCCTGGACAGCTCGCCAGGCCATCGCAGGGCGGAAACAAGCTGACGGCTATGCAGCTACTCTTGTCTTTACATGAGCCTCACACCATAGACAGTGAGAGACATGGCCGGCCTTTGATAACCCAGTTAGAAGCACTTGGGGGGACAGTGACAACGTTGTGAAGAGTGAGACTCAAACCCCCAACCTTAGGATTAGCGATCCAGTGCCCTATACCATTAGGCCACCACTGCCCGTGTTTAAAATGCATACTATCATTTTAATAAATAAATAATGAAGCTGTATTAAAAGGCTGATGATATTCTTAAGACTGTACAATTATCAGAGAATGAACTGCAACCTGGATTTGAATGGTAACTCAGATTCATGCTCAGATTTGTTTCCTTTACCAACATAACCTGAAGCGATTTATTTCTTAAACATATTCTTTTCCTTCTGAGAAATGCTTCAGAGGAGAATTGCATTGAGGAGACTTTTTCAAAGTCCTTCAAGAAGCGGATTTCCAGGTTATTGCCGTTAAAACATGTGGTCTCCTGGGTTGCTAATGAAATGTTACTCAGCTTGTGGCTGTACTAAAACATCAAATGTATCAAATGTAGGTTGATCCAATATTGTACGGAGTAAAATATTTTAATTCTTTATTTAAAATTCTGCAAGATCAAACGTATTCAGGGTTTGAATCATTTAAAATTTTACTTCTGATCATAGCTGTAGCCCTGCGAAACAAAAGTAGCGCCTCCTTTAAACAGAAGAGCTTTGATGCTGAATGTTGACGTGAGGTGCTGGCCTGCCTTGATGATTCAGCCCTAATGACGAGCTCCATCACAGGCACCAAATTTCCCTTGGTATGAATCAGGTCTGAAAATAGTGAGAGAGCATCAGGGCAGTGTATGTGTTTGCGTGGGATGGTAACTACAGCAGGGTTTATCCCCGTCCATTATCACACATGCATGCATCATGCTATCATTTACATAGTTGTATTAATACTTTAATAGTTTCTTTGAAAAATTGTGGAGAGAATTACCATAAAGGGGGCGGCACTGTAGCACAGTGTTTATTACTTCTGCTTCGAAGCAAGAAGGTCCTGGGTTAGAGTGCCGGACTCGGTGAGGGCGCATCTGTGTGGAGTTTTGCATGATCTCCTGGTGCCTATGTGGGTTTCATCTGGGTACTCCATTTTCATCCCGCAGTCTAAAGACATGCACATTTGGCTTATTGTCTGTTTCAAATTGCTCCTTGCTGCGGATGTGAGTGAATGTTAGCCCTGCGATGGTCTGATGAGCTGGTCAGGATGAACCACCCACTTCCATCCAATATTGGCCGAGACAGGCTTCAGTCTCGCCGCAACTCTAATAGTAGGATTACATGATTTAGCAAATGAGCGACGAATGAGAAATTACCATAGAGTATGTTATCTGGCATACAGTTGTGTTAGCATTCACAAAGCTAACAATGTCTCACGGTGATTTCCGTCCATCCATCAGCAGAACCAATTAATCCTACTATGATCAGGAAGCCTCCCAGCCAACTTTGGGTTAAGGCGGGGTACACCCTTGACAGGTCGCCAGTCCATTGTGTTCCAACACTCTCAATCATTCACACTCATCCCTAAGGGCAATCTGGAACAGCCAATTCCAACAAGTCTAATGTGCATGTGTGTATTTGGACTGTGGAAAGAAACCAATGCAAGCACGGGGAGAACATATAAACTCCACAAAGAAATGCCCTTGATTCGAACCTCGGACCTTCTTGTGTGAGGCAGACATGGCATTTTGCCTCGCCAGGAGAAATGCAGTATGAAAAGGTCAAGAGATGGCATATTAAAGTTCACATGAAATGTGAAACAAGTGGCAGTGGTGCCCTAGTGGTATAGGGCACTTGATCGCTGATCCAAAGGTTGGCAGTCTGAGTTCCACTCTCCACAAGGTTGTCACTGTCCCCCCCCCCCAGTGCAGCTAACTGGGTTATCAAAGGCCGGCCATATCTCTCACTGTCTATGGTGTGAGGCATGTAAAAGAATCATTGCTGACTTTCGTAAAGAGGAGCTGCAAAGCCGTCAGCGTGTTTCCGCCCTGCGATGGCCTGGCAAGCTGTCCAGGGTGTACTCTGCCCTCACCCAGAGATGGCTGGGATGGATGCCAGCCTCCACGCGACCCTAATTCGGATTTAGTGGTTTCAGAAAATGAACTGAACTGAACTGTGAAACAGATAAACTAATCAGCTTGAGGGTGTCACGGTGGCATCATGGTTAAGAATATCTGCTTTACAGTAAGAAGGTTCTGGGTTCGAGTTCCAGACTCGTTTTTGTCAGGAGTTTCATGTTTGCCCTGTGTTTGCATGCGTTTTCTCTGAATATTCTGGTTTCCTCCCATAACCAATTCAAACACAGGGTGAACATGCAATGTCCAGACAAAACTGAGTCCAGAACTCGAACCTAGAACCTTCTTGCTGTAAGGCAGACATTCTTAAATGCCATAAAACTGTGACACCTTGAGATGATTTGTTTTTGTTACTCAGAAGCATCCACGCTTTCTTTATGAACTAAAATTTTGATGGCTATCTAATGTATATATACTCATCCAAGACATTTGTTTGTTTGTTGTTTATTTTTAAACTGGTGCTAATGAGTAATCTTACTTGTATCGATGACATCCCATAAATATCATCAAAATTCTGATGTGTAGCTAAACACTGTTACAGCACAAAATTTTTTATTCGCATAGCTAAGACGTCGTCCCAGACCAAGTCAAGAAGCCGGATTATTTAAATTCACAACACAGTTAGAAGAGTAAAGTTCCTTTCACAGTACCCAAGACTCAAACACCAAACCTATGCTAATGTTGCTAATGCTCCATACCATCTTTCCACATTAGTCTGTCTGTCTTCCTTTCGGCTTTTTCCCTTTTACTCGGGAGTCGCCACAGCGAATCATCTGATTCGCACATTTGATTTGGCAGAGGTTTTTTAGCAAGGGACAGAAACACGCTGACGACTTTGCAGCCTACTCTTTATGAAAATAAGCAATGGTTATTTTAGATGCCTCTCACCACAGACAGTGAGAGACATGGCCTGCCTTTGATAACCCAGTTAGCTGCACTGGGGGGACAGTGACAACCTTGTGGAGAGTGGGACTCGAACCCCCAACCTTTGGATCAGCGATCCAGCGCCCTATACCACTAGACCACCACTGCCCCTCGTCTTGCCACATAAGTATTTACTATTAATTCTATAAACATTTTTTGGAAAGTAGATAATATGGAATATTATGGAAAATACTACATTATACTCATGAACGTACAGTATTCTCGAAATGACCAGCAATTATGTGCTCAGTAAAACAGTAATTATGTGCACATTGCTAAGTACTACATTTTTGTACTTCTGTGATAGAGATGCAATGCAAAAAAATCTCAAAACTAGTCAAAAAGTGACTTAAAATTAAACATCCGTTATAGACCCTTCTTAATGAAATTACAAGCTAAGTAGCAAAATAACTAAAAACAAACAAACACACAAATAAAAACCTCACATTTCCTCCCTTAAGACAATCCTCCATTAGGCTAATTAATATGTTGTGTGAATAATTTTTTTGAGTCACGTTTAACTAGATGCTAACTAAACTTAAAACGCACAGTACTGTAGTTAGCTTGATTTAAACCAGCAACAATATTAGCTAGCAAGTGCTAGCCTAATGAAAGCTGGGGGTAAAGAGTGTCAGTAATTAAACAATATGCATACATTAATTCTGCTTTCTTTTATTAATTATTCACGGCTTGAGGGATTCTGGTGCCTGTAGGAAATGTGAATTAGTGCAGGTTAACCTTCAGAGAATCCCCAGGGACAGCCATGATGGAAAATTAAATTACAGCTAATGTGGTTAGGGAGCGAGAGAGTCTGCTGAGAAAGATTTATGGATGATGCTCCCAGAATTACCCAAAGGTTTAGGCTGACTTTAAAGAGGATGTGAGGACATGCGAGGCTCAAAGGGTTCTGTCACATTGCAGTGTGTATCATCTTAGTATAACATGCTAATTTTGTTCTGTGACACAAACATGCCTCAGGAATACAAGAAGGAACAGTAAAGCCTCACACACACACACACACACACACACACACACACACACACACACACAATTTTTTCTCTGTCAACTATAAATATATTAATATAGTTTTTGATTTTAATTAATGTTTTTCTCATCATTTTAGAAGGAAAATAGTGAGATTCAAACCAGAATGGCTGCAGACTTATTTATAAAGGATTCCAAGTGGAATAAAGATGGTATTGTTTTTTGATGAAAAATATAATTAATTATTTAGCTATCAACATAAGGCAATGCTTCTCAATTATTTTCTATAGCACCCCCCCAAGGAAGAAAAACAATTTCATGCCCCCCATCACCCCGCGAGCAACTATAAATAGTATTATTTGTCTATAAAATTGTTATTAGTACACTTCTGCATGTATCTTTATTAACATTAAAAACAAAAAATAAAGAAAAATAGTTCAACTTACAATAAAGAAATACTTCATTAACAATGTTTTTAAATCTGTAATAGAAATGATTTAAAGTGTACCAATGTACCTGAAATTAAAAAAATACATCCTTATTGAAACTCATTTAACTTACTTATGTCTTGATATCTCCGTCTCTCTCCAGCTTTCTCTTCATTTCTGTTAGAAATTTTTCCATGTTGTTTCTTGGGGGGTTGTTTACTGCACTTCACATCGTTTGCTCATGCGAAAAACCACTACACCATAGCACGACAATGAAAGCACCAGTGCCAACTACTGGAGTGAAGGTGCAATTACACTTAATTATTGTACACAATTCCAGAAAAGCATGTTCCCCAGGGTCGTACACCCCCCCCCCCCCCCCCCGGGATCACACTTCGCTCCCCCTGGCATCATACCACGCCCCCCAAGGGGGGCGCGCCCCACTATTTGAGAAGCACTGACATAAGGTAATGTTAGCTGTCTATAGCATGGATGATGACGAGTTATGGATATGGTTAATGAAGCTAACTGATTTTTGTTCAGCGCTTTTTTATTAAATGACTTATAGAATAATAAAAATTGATAGATTTTTATCACTCTTGTTAGTTACGCGGAAGGTACTGTGATGCACCTATTTTCATACCGCAGGAAATTGGGTTTTTGTCTGTCCACAGTCCATGAGTGTGCGCTTGATCCTATGAAGCTATTGCCTTTGGTGTGAGCGATGTATTGTTCAGGTTATTATTACTATACCTTTGAGAGATTATTGAAATTGTACTAAAGTGAGGTAGTATTACCAGTCATTACATTTACATTGACACAAACTTTCTTATAGGTCCAACAATGGGATCTAATTACATCATTACAAGTTAAACTTTGTCTTCAAGTTATACTGAGCATGCATGTGTCACAGTAGCCATTGCACACGAAAGGTCAGAGACTGTGGGTATTTGCTCCACCAGTAATTACTAACAGCGTCCTGATCATTTAAATCTTTAGCTGCCTTCCCAGTGAATTAACATGTTTTGATAATTGTGAGTTCTATAATATTTTTAGGATTTAGTCAGAGTTAAATGCTACCACTTGACAAAAGAAAAACATATAAAGCTGCCTAATAAGATAATAACACCATCATTTCTACGATGATGTAACTTTAGTGATGATCTACATGTGTGTGTGCGAGCGCAGTGTTTATATAGTATTTAGAAGTAAAGAATAGTTGTGCCTCCCTTCACCCAACTAATACAAGTGTTGTCTATAAAGTTTGTCTTCTTCTTTTAGTTTAATAGCTATATAGCTAATATAATAAATTATGAAAGAGAAATTGCTTTAAATGACATGCTTGCTTTTAGCTCTTTACAAAAATTTTTGGTCAATTCTTTAGGGGCAACAGTGACTAAAATCACTTTAGTAAGGTTATGTATTATGAATTAAACTGGCATGATAGAAGTGTGCATGCAGGAACCAGTGTGCAGCCTGTTTCGGTCACTCCCACAAAATTTCCTCCATGATTGATAAGGTATTGTGATTCTAATGCAGTTGGGCAGTACAACTATTTTTAAGCTTTATTAGCCTTGTAAAAAAAAAAAAAAATCCCCCCATTTTTCTCCCTAATTTAGTCGTCTCTAAACATCAGGCATTACCTTCCCTATCACATGACCACCACTAATCAGGGAGGGCCCCCTCCATGACATGCCACGCTAGCCACCCGCCTCTTTTTGATCTGTGGCACCATGTGTATTTGTGGGTGGTCTAACATACTCGGAGGGTAAGTACTATCTAATGAATTAGCTCACAGACACCAAATGATTGACAGGTGATCACTGTGAGTGACAGGGAACTGTGCGTATGCCATCCCTCCCTCAGCCAGTGAGCTCCCATGGACTCCAGGTCTCGGATGGCTGTGGCATAAACCTGGATTCGAACTTGTGATTTCCGCGTTGTCACGCACCCTGTCTATGTGCCACTTGGGAGCCGTAAACTTAAATTTAAGTCAAACTCTTTGGGGTTTTTTCCTACAAAGTCATTGTTTTACCAACAAGTTGATCCTGTTCTCTTTGTTTATATATTTACATATGCTAAACTGTGTAATAATCAGAATGCCACTGAAGTAAAATGGACTTTTAAGGACATTGTCAGAACTTTACACCATGAAAATTTTGTCATTGATAAAAAAAAAAAAAAAAAGAGGTAAACACCTTGGGTTGTATTGGGAAACCCCCAAGTACTAAAACAGGCCCTACTATAGTAGCTCCAGCTCCACTGTTCTATAAAGAATGTCCCTACAAGGTCGGAGCGACAAAAATAAACAGTGCTGAAGTGATGGCAGCTGCACAGACGGTGGACAGTGTGTGTGTGTGTGTGTGTGTGTGTGTGTGTGTGTGTGTGTGTGTGTGTTGAGAATGGAAATGTCTGTCACATGTGTGAGAATGTTTAATGGATGGCCATGCTATGTCATAATTTCTCCCAAAACGCTGTTTGACCACGTGCTTCCAAACTGTACAAGCTCAAGGACAGAGGTTAACCATTATAGCCTAGTGAACACATTGATATTCTGAGGGTTAGAGGTCATAGAGGTCAAATGTGCAATTTATGGGATCGGCAGTTTCTTTCATAAAATGAAAGCTCACCAGGCAATCGCAGGGCCAACACACACAACCATTCAAACTCACGGGTGATTTGTAACAACCTGTTAGCCTACTGTGCATGTTTTTGGACTGTGGGAGGACACTGGAGTACCCGGAGGAAACCCACACAAGCACGGAGAGAAGATGTGAACTCCACACAGGCTGGACATTGATCTCAGGGCTTCTTGCTGTGAGGCAGACAAACTAACCACTCTGCCACCGTGCTGTTCTTCAATAATTCTATAATTGAAATGATCCTCATGCTAATGCAACTATTTTCGATTATCGGTTGTTTATTTCTTCATATTTATTCAAAATCTAGTCAATTATAGTCAGTGAATCAAGACAGGTTTTTTATCCGGATAGGATTGATACTATAGTTGCGAATAAGTATAGTTTTAAGGGAAGTGTGTAGCTTCCAGTTCACCATGCAAGATAAATGTGTGTTGCTTCAACCTGTATTCATTGCATGACCATCATATGATGTAAATGAGCATCACAGAGTAATAGCTCCACCTTTAAATGGAATCAGTTTGTTCATTAGTGTGTAGTTTGGTGATGACATAAAGTTTGGTTCGATGGCATGGCCTAAAAATTTTAAACTTGAGTCAAGTCATAGTGCAGTACATTTACCGTATTTTTCGGACCATAAGGCGCACTTAAAATCCTTTAATTAAAAAATACATTTTGACGGTGCGCCTTATAATCTGGTTGACCTTGTGTATGGATGTAGCCGTGCAACTCCATCACACTGACACTGTCAAAACCCAAGTGAAGCAAATTAATTCAGAGCTTACAATCATTCCGGGTGGATTAACCAATGAACTGCAACTGCTAGACCTTGGTGTCAACAGGTCGTAAGTTAGGAATACAGGCTTTATCTCCAATTCGACCAACTGTTGAACTCAGACATTGAAGATAAAGAATTTGATGGATTTGTGGAAGAGGAATGAACTGAGAAAGTGAGTTTATTGTTTTATATTGTTATAACCGAACAATGATGAGCGTTATTGTGAATATAGTTGAATCAAGTTTGACTTATCTGACTTTTGTTTTGCTTAATGCACCTTATAATCCAGTGCGCCGTGTGTGTGTGTGTGTGTGTGTGTGTGTGGGGGGGGGTGTTCTGTCGTCATTCATTGGTATTGCGCCTTATAATACGGTGCACCCTATCACCCTATGGCCCGCAAAAATACAGTACAGTAGATTACATATTTCTCAGGAATCTTAAATCAAATGCAACTGAGTTTAAAAATATATATATATAAAGATATATATTTAAAAATGGCCACCATACGTCATTCATCATTCAAGCATGCAATTCAGACCATTACTATTGAGGTACTGTGATGAAGCTTAGGAATTATGTTCATAGATGGATTCTTTGTTTGATTTAACTTGTTAAGTACTGGTAGTGCTCTTGGCAGCTATATTTAATTATGTTTTCCAAAAACAAATAAATAAATAAAAATCACAATCAATATTGAAAAATATTTAGCTGTTGAGCCTAGGACAACCTAGGAAGTTAAAATAACAGGAAATAACTGACCTGTCAATCAATTTTCTGTCAATCAATTTTCTAAAATTTATATTTTATATATGAAGCTACTTATGTTTGTAAGAAGTCAGTTAAGTTAAAACACAGCCCCAGTGTGCCTAACATTTCTAATGTTAATACAGACTTACTTGTCGACTTCAAATCTGTTTCAATAGCCATGGGCTTCTCATAATTAAAAACTTACTGGCATACTTTTTTAAATTGACCGGGGTTTAGATTGTACATTTTAGATGCTAACAGAAGTAAAAAAAAACAACATATAAACATCAAAATTCATCAATACAATTTTTAACTTCTAAAACATGACTATAAAAGCAATCTGCATATTTTTGTATGTGTTGTAGTTGTATAGTCAGATTCCTGTCATGTATGCTAGGTAAAAAAAATTCTGTCGCCTAATGCTAAATTAGCATACATATTACATTCCAAACCTTATTTTAAAATGTGGCTTCAAATCCCGCAAAACTAACACAGATTATATACCTTTAACTTTGTCAAGTTAGGACTTTGCTCCAAGACAAGCAAATCAGGCTAACTCTTAAATCGTAGAACTGAAACCACACAAAAAAATTTGTTTGTGGTTAGTTTAGTTTCTCGGACATCTCAAACAACTACCAACCACTTGAAGCTATAAAGTGACAGGCAACTACAGTTTTAAAGACATTCCCTTCCACAAATCGTGAAATAAATATAAATACAAGCTAGCTGGCTAAAATAACTGAGAAATAAGCGATGGCTGGCTAAAAAATCTTACAAGAAATATCTCAGGATAAATCCGTCATTTGACAGAAAAGCAAACTACAGTGAATGCAAAGGTGTAGAGGAAATTAAATGTGTGTACTGAGAATATAAAATATAAAAGCATGGCGCTAATGAAAGTCTACTTGTGCATAAAATTGGCAGATAGAAGGGAAAGTTCAGATGAACACGAGTCGTCTGATATTCACTTGACCTCACCACAAGACTCCCAAACGAGCCGTTGTTGATCCCAAAGGAAATAAGACTCAACTCTAGATATTCAGCATCTCTGACAAATATTGCAGCTTATAATAAATTTGCGAGCCTTCGTAGGAATGATTGTAAATATGTGTTATAGGGCAGATTACAATGGAATGATTCGTCAAATCATAAATATTTCCGAGTGCTTTAAAAATATTAAATTTTTAGTCTCAAATTTCCGACTCATTGGTGATATGGTTAGTGATTACAGACGGTAATTCTTTTTTTAAACACTAATACTGTAAAATGTTAGTAATGCAATAACAGGGCTAGCTTACAAGCAGTTGTTCTAATTCTTTTATATTATAGCAATTGGTCAATAAATGTATTCCAGAAAGACATATTGAATATTTATAATCATTAAAATATAACAATAAGTAAACAAATTATTATCAGAGATGTAGAATTTACTGATGGTTACAATGTGCCACACAAACAATTCTACGTGAATAAACTGTTCTCCAAGAAACACTAACATATTAGAAAATGAGTTTGTCTCACAAGAAACGTCACATAGTCACAAGTTTCTGTCCATTCTGTATATTTTATGACGTGACTGAAAGTGTGTCCACTTTTAGCATTTAAGCCATGCACTCTATAGATGCTATTCAGAATTTCTGAGGTTTCCATACATGATCCGGTCTGCATCTGCCATTTTTTCCGAACAGAGAGAACACTTTCTTACCAGCGGTGGTGAGCGCCAGTAGGGCGAGCAGGCAGGACAGTACAAGCTTCATTTTTTCAACTGCCGGGGGTGACAAACCTTTCCTGCAAGCTATTTATACTCTCTCAGAAGGGCATGGGGCATTTAAGGAACAGGGTGGGGGGGTGGGGTGGGGCAGTAATATGACAGCTGGTGTGATTGACAGCAGCTGCTTGGGCCAATCATAGAGCTGGTATAAAGGTGAAAATGAGAGCCAGAGATATAAGAGAGGAAATCTGATGCAGGAAATAAATCCCACTAACAGGCCAGTTTTCTGGATTCAGGCTGTTCCTGGACCCGGAGTAAAATTACATTGAGAAGCTACAATCTGCTTTAAAAATATATAGATTTTAGAAAATAGTACATTCAACACATTAAAATCTAGTCCAAATAAACAAAGCTTTTGTTTATGGAAAAGGTTTGGGGTGCTTCTCAGTTTGGATTTTTATTTTTACATGTGGGCGGTCCTATACACCACAATTGTGTTGTGAATTTCTTTTTTTTTCTTCTTCTTTTTATATTGTAACACAAATTTTCCCAGAGTGGCTCGGTGGTGTAATGGTTAGCATGTCTGCCTCACAGCAAGAAGGTCCTGGGTTCGAGTCCCAGCCTAGGCATTTCTGTGTGGAGTTTGCATGTTCTCCCCATGCTTGTGTGGGTTTCCTCTGGGCGCTCGGATTTCCTCGCACAGTCGGTTGATTGGCTGTTCCAAATCACCCCTAGGTGTAAATGGCTATGTGAATGTTGGCTCTGTGATGGTCTGGCAAGCTCTCCAGGGTGTACCCTGCCCTTGCCTGGAGTTGGCTGAGATGATTGCCTCCCCACGACCCTAACTAGGATGAAGCAGTTCGTAAAATGAATGAATTCTTCTCAGATTTCTGGATTAGAACCTCGTACAGTTGGCAGCATGAAGGTTGTGGTTCAAGGCTCGGGGAGAGTGTGTTTGTGTGGAGTTTGTGTGGGATTCCTCTGGGTACTCTGGTTTCCTCCTACAGTCCAATGGCATGCACATTAGGTAGTTCCGAATTACCCCATGGTGAGTATGAATGGAGTGTATATGATTGTCTGTGGGTGTGTTGCCCTGCGATTGACTGGCAAGCTGTTCAAGGTGTACTCCGCCTGCGCCCAGTTGGCTGAGATAGAATCCGATCTCTCTGCGATGGTAATCGGATTAAGCAGTCTGGCAGATGAGTGAATAAATGAATGAACTTGAACTCATAAAAGGGTAAATGTGTTGAATTAAAGTTACTCGTTATTGAAAACGATCAAGTTTAATAATATTAGTGGTTCCTTCCAGCAGCTTCAGTTTGAGCATGCCTAGATTCGTAATATTCGCCCGGTTTCAAAATCTTATGACTCTAGCCATGCTCAGAGATATGTTGCCTTTCTGATTGGCTGTTCCAGCCTGGTAGTGATGTGAACTCCTTGGATTGGCTGAGCTATGTCACTGACCCACGTAGCATAACACATTACCATCCAGTGCTGAGCTGCATAAACAACAAGTACAGAAATTATGAAAAATATTTATTTTTGGTCCTCAACCAGATGACAACAGGAAAACCGAGTTAGCAAAATGTAAGCTGTATGAACCATTTTGGATTTACCGTCACGGTTTTCTTCACTCCACAAGAGATGTCAATCCTGCCCAATATGGTGACATCACTTCCAGTGGAAAAACTGCTAACCTTCAAAGTTCAGCACGCTGCTAGTAATACACGGAATACAATTACTAGTTTTGTTCTTTTATGGTCATTTATGTTAAAATAAGCATCTATATTGCGTATACGTATTACAGACACACAAATTATGCTGTGCGGCTACCCAATACCGGTATTCTTTAATTAAACAGTAAATCACTTAGAGATGCACTGCCTGTTACCACCCTGAAGTGTTCTATTCCTCTTATACCACAGCAATTTTCCAGTTGTTGCAATTTTTTTAAATAAGGATATTTTATACTTTTTGTCCCTTTTTGGGTAATAAGCCAGTTTCGCATCTCGATTGGTGCAAATGGTCATGGGATCTCAGCTACCAAACAAATTACCAAAATGGCGGAGTTTAACCTGAATGTCAATGAACACTGCTCTATCGCTACGTTTAATTTTATGGAAAGTTCCCGATCTACGGGCATATTGTATGCGTAGGGCTCTTCCCGGTTGTTCGAGGAAATGTAAGGTAAATTAGTTAGTTGTGCTTGCATTTGCTGCCACATTACAGAATTTGCCGATAATCCTGTAAAAAGCTGAGGAATCTGAGCAGATCCAGCGTGACTATGCCAGTCTGCTGATGTTTGAAGTGAATGGTGAAATGCTGACAATTCCAGAGCCCTTGAGACTTAAGGCAGGCTGAGAAACAGAACTTGACGCCGTGTCAAAACCGTTCCCTTGTATGTTACGCTGACATAGCAGATATACTGTTGTCAAAAGACCAAGCAGCCTTACTTGCGCAACTCAGAAACGACTACAAAGAAATTCAGTAAGTTTGACAGCTATCATCGAGTGTCTCTTACAGCTCAACTTTGGCTTTATCATTAGATCCGTTAAATGTTAGATTATGACCCTGGATTGTTTTTCTGACTCTCAGGTTGTACTAGTCTTTAGAGCTATACTATAGTCGGCCTAATCAGGCTAATGTCCGGGCCTGCCTATCGCCGATCGTCGGCTCAATTGTAAAACACAATAATTGTGGATGCTACAATGAATAGAATATTAATTACTATTAAATACTAATACAATGCAATTATGAACTTACTGCTTTAGTCCAATGATTACGTCCATCTGGATCCTTCAGTTCGGTTGTGAAAGTGGATAACGTGAATGGTGGCGAGCTGTACACACACTTGTCCCGAAGTTACAGACATGTTTGCTGCAAGTTTGCTTTTTCATCGCTTGAGATGGTACAGGCCGTTCCCTCAATTCAATATCGCACAAGGCGCACCTGGAGTCATGCCAATTTAAGGCTTAAAGCGAACTTTAACGGCAGTTGTTCAGGTGTGACAATGTTGTTTACATACAAAAGCAAGTGGCCACCGGAAAGTTTGGTAGCCGTGACCTTCGAACATTTGACATGTGACCTCTTGGGTCACATGCCCCCCACATGCGCAGTCGTAATGTGAATTTGACTTATTGAGAATGTTGAGGAATATAATTCTATGTCCTTCCTGGATATGTTAATTCCTGTTACGCACATAAAGCTAATACCAGTCTTTTTTTTTTGGATTTGACCCCATTTTCTTCCCTGAATTTAGTTGTATCCAATTCCCACCCATCAAATATTGCCTTTCCTATCACGCCACCACCATGGACCAGGGAAGGGCAAAAGCATGCACATGCCCCCTCCATGACATGCATTGCTAGCCACCCACCTCTTTTCAAACTGCGGCACCACACATATTTGGGGGCAGTCGAACGCACTTGGGGGGAATGTGCTGTCCACGCTCTTGTACAAATGAGCTCACAGACGCCCATGATTGCCTGGCGATCACTGTGAGAGACAGGGACTTGAGCATATGCCGTCCCTCCCTCCCATGAGAGCTCGGCCAATTAGCTCCCATGGACTCCTGGCCATGGATGACTGTGGGATTAAACCGGATTCGAACTTGTGAGCTCCAGGTTAGCTATCACTAGTCTTAATTATCTTTATATTTTCTTTCTGTTCATCCGTTCAAGACGTCAATCATGGGTGGCTGAGTGCTGATTCAGATGAGGAGGAGATAGCGCTTTCCCTCCGAGTGTGTCAGACCATCCCCAAATACACATGTGCCGCAGTTCGAAAAGAAGCGGGTGGCTAGTTTTGCATGTCACAGAGGGGCCATATGCATGCTTGCACCCCTCCCTGGTCAGTGGTGACTGTGTAATAGGAAAGGCAATACTCTTCATAACAGACAGATGGCATTGCGAAGCATCATACCCAAAATCTGGGTCAATAAAGTAAGAAAAAAATAAAGTAAGAAAAAAAATAAGTCAATAATTCATTGACTTGATTATGGGTGGCGTGTATGTCCATCTGTTTGTTAAGCACTTGTATCCGTACTTTAAAAAACATAAAATGAAACAACATCCAGGCAACAAAAATTACAATTATTTTGTACAGTTTATTCAGCAGTGTTTCTACTGATTTTTCCAGAAAACCATTTGAAATTTTAAAACACTCATTTTCCAACCCACTTAATCCTACTTATCGAGTTAGACTGGAGCCTAACGAAACTATCATCATCATCATCATCGTCATCATCATCTTCTTCCACATATTCCGGGGTCGGGTCGTGGGGACAGCAGCCTAAGCAATGAGGTCCCGACATCCCTCTCCCCAGCCACTTCCTCCATCTCTTCCGGGGGACATACCAAGGCTTTCCCAGACCAGCTGAGAGACTTACAGAACTAATACTGGGCAAAGTCAGGGCAACACACACACACACCCACACACACACACACACGCACCCACACACACACACACACACACACACACACACACACACAAAACCTGAACATTTACACTCATACTCACCCCAGGGCCAATTTGGAGCAGCGAATTAGCTGAATGTGCATGTCTTCAGACTGAGGGAGGAAACGGGAGTACCCAGAGCAAACCCAGCGAGCATGGGGAGAACATGCAAACTCCAGAGAGAAATGCCAGATCCTGGGATTCAATCCTAGGACATTATTGCTGTGAGGCAGACGTGTTAACCAGTACATTGCCATATGCCTCCCTGTTAATCATGAACAGAATAATTATGAACGGAAAAGAAACCACACACAAAAATCTCATGAGGACTTCTCTTTCAGGGTGTGCAAAAATCTGTATTTTAATAGACTTTGGAAAACTGCTCTATGGTGCAAAATGGTAGCCTCCTATCAATCATTTTGTAGACTCCCGCCATTAACGTCACGCCACCTGATAATTGATTCATTCATTCTCTAAGATGCTTAATTCTAATTTGAGTCACGATGAGTCTGGCGACCGTCTCAGCCGACTCTGGGTGAGGGCGGGCTACACCCTGGATAGCTTGCCAGGCCATCGCAGGGCCAATAATCACAGAACCATTCATACTCACAGTCCCACCTAGGAGTGATTTGGAACAGCCAATTAACCTACTGTGCATGTTTGCCCTTGTTTGCACAGGTTTCCTCCGGGTACTCCGGTTTCCACCCACAGTTCCCAGAGTAAACCCACGCAAACACGGGAAGAACATGCAAACTCCACACAGAAACGCCTGACGATCGAATCCAGGACTTTTTTGCTGTGAGGCAGACATGCTCACCACTATGCTACCTTACCGCCCTTCACATAATAATAATAATAATAATAATAATGATAATAATAATAATAATAATAAATAAAAAAATAATAATAATAACAATAATAATAATAATAATAATAATAATAATAATAATAATAAGGAAGTAGTGGCCTAGTGGTAAAGGTGCTGGATCACTGATCCTAAGGTTGGGGGTTCAAGCCCCACTCACCACAGGTTGTCACTGCCACCCCAGTGCAGCAAACTGGGTTATCAAAGGCCGGCCACGTCTCTCACTGTCTATGGTGTGAGGCTCATGTAAAAGAACCATTGCTGACTTTCGACAAGAGAAGCTTCAAAGCTGTCAGTGTGTTTCCGCCCTGCGATGGCCTGGCGAGCTGTCCAGGGTGTATTCTGCCGTCGCCTGGATTGGCTGGGATGGGCGCCAGCCTCCCTGCGACCCTAATTAGGATTAAGCGATTACAGAAAATGAACTGAACTGAATAACAATAAAAAAATAAATAAATAAATAATAATAATAATAATAAGGGCTTAGTGATGTACGCCTCTGCGCGATGGGCCTAGATAAGGGAACTATGTTCCCTAAACTAAACGTAGATCACCCAGTTATGGGCTGAACCCCTGAAGCTGGTTATTCACTGGTTACTAGAACCAAGGAAAATTTATCATTTTCAAGTCCGCAGTTCAGTTTATCTCCCTCTGGTAATGAAACCACCAAAATTGGAAATAGAAATTTCCCCAGGCAGAGGTAAAGAACCCGTCCACGAATATCCTGGACGAACCATCTGAAATCCACACTACTTGAGTGTCCGAAAGCGACTGCATGGCCTGTATCAACGGAAAGTTGCTAAAGGAACATTGGGACAATGCCAACCCGATGCTTTCCTTCCTGACCGAACAAAATTTACGAGCTCAACTTTGGCGACTTAAGATCTACATGCGCCATAATGCAGATTAAAATTTTCCTGCAAATAGTCAGGTTCCCTCGGAACAACAAAGTGTTTCATCAGCAACAGATCATAAACTGCTAATGGATGCTGGCATCCTTCTGTCACCGCCTTCTGCCAAAATTAATCCATCTGACCTTAATAGTAACACTACTGGCCTTCCACCTTTTGACCGAAGCCCTCGGGACCCTCCTTCTTGTGTTTTCTGATTAATCAAATAATCATATTTATTATGTTTTGTTTTGAAAATTTTATGATGAAATTTCTGATTTGCCTATTGAAAAACAGAGGCCAGTTAAATTACAAATTACAAAATAAAATACAAATTAAAAAATTTCCACAAAATGAAATCAATAAATGAAATTCTATAATTTCTTTGACTCTGGATGTGGAGTGTTCATTGCAAGACATTGACTGCTCTATTTATGCTGCTTGTCTAACACTCAGAGAACTTCACATCAAGCCAACAATTAATAAAAACTAAAAAGAAACAATATTAAAGAAAACCGGTTTCAAAGTAAGTTGAAAAAATAAAAAATAAACAAAACAAGAAGAGACATCTCGTGGTTGGAGCTTTGCCTTAAGTTAAGATCTCAAGGCAAGTTAATGATAAAAAGACAAAAGTTAATCTGGAGAAATATGAAAACAAAATATAAGACAGCAGAAGAAAAAAATTCTCCTCCAAATTCTTGACTCCCTTAAGGCAAAAGTAAAGATTTGGACAAAAAGAAAAGAAAATGTGAAAAGATGAACAACTATATTCAGCAAAATAAACTATTTCAAAACAACAAAAAGCTGTTTTATAGACAAATCAATTCACCTTCGAGTTATGACAATACAAGACCGTCAATGGAACCCAGTGAAAGGTTCGGGTCACAGTTGTGGTCTATCCCTGACTACTGTAACCTGGAGGAACCATGGATTGATGATTCCAGCAAAGCCATGAAGGATAAAATCATCTCACCAATGCTGCCTCATATTAGTCCTGATTGCCTGAGAAAAGTAATTAAATGGTCCAAATCTAACACGACTCCAGGGCCTGATGGTGTACAGAACCGGTACTGGAAGCTGTTTCCCTGTGTCCAACCACACTTACTTGTCTGTCTTCCTTTCGGCTTTTTCCCTTTTACTCGGGAGTCGCCACAGCGAATCATCTGATTCCCACGTTTGATTTGGCAGAGGTTTTTACGTCGGATGCCCTTCCTGTCACAACCCTTTTTAGCAAGGGACAGAAACACGCTGACGACTTTGCAGCTACTCTTTACGAAAGTCAGCAATGGTTCTTTTACATGAACCTCTCACCATAGACAGTGAGAGACATGGCCCGCCTTTGATAACCCAGTTAGCTGCACTGGGGGGGACAGTGACAACCCTGTGAAGAGTGGGACTCGAACCCCCAACCTTTGGATCAGCGATCCAATGCCCTGTACCACTAGACCACCACTGCCCCTTCCAACCACACTTACTTAAGTGTTTTAATTCGATCATGGATACAGGGGTTGTTCCTCCTGGGTTCTGAAAAGGTCGCACAATACTTCGCCCTGAGAAAGGAGACTTGACAGATCCAAAAAATTATCACCTATCACTTGTACAAAACAGTGTACAAAATATAAAAAAGTACAGCAGTATCTTCTTCTTTTCCTTTCGGCTTTTCCCTTCAGGGGTCGCCACAGCGAATCATCTGCCTCCATCTCACCCTATCCTTTGCATCTTCTTCTCTTACACCAACGACCTTCATGTCCTCCTTTACCACATCCATGAATCGTCTCTTTGGTCTTCCTCTAGGCCTTTTGCCTGGTAGTTCCAGCCTCAGCATCCTATTACCAATATACTCACTATCCCTCCTCTGTACATGTCCAAACCATCTCAATCTAGCCTCTCTGACTTTATATAGTATAAATATAATATAGTAAAGGTATATAAAAAGTATACAGTGTCCACAAGTCTTCACAGGGTGTTTGACAAAACTGGAGTAATCTTACTGCTCTTCCAATGAAATGATTTACAGGGAGCAGAAAGGAGCCAGAAAGGGATGTTGGGGATGCAAGGATCAATTATTGGTCCAGAAACTGATTCTTGAAGAGGCAAAAACTTACCACCGAAACCTTTCAATGTGTTGGATTGATTACAAAAAGGCACATGACTGTCCCTCACGAATGGATTCTGAGGTCTTTGCAATGTATTGGCCGACCTGAGCAACTACTCCTTCTGCTCAAGTCTTTAATGGGTTGCTGACTCAGCTTGAAATGGACTCGCAAAGGCAAGTTAAAACTTCAGAGTCTATTCCCATCAAGAGAGGAATATTCCACGGAGATTCTTTTAGTCCTTTGCTTTATTTGCGTCTCACTCAATCCACTGAGTTTCATGCTCAACAAGAGGAGGGTTATCATCCAGGACCTCCTCAGCACAGATCCCCAACACCTCTCACTCACCTCCTCTACATGGATGGCACAAAGGAGATTCTAATTTGAAAGACCAAATTGACATTGTTGAGTCCTTTTCACAGGATATTGGAATGACATTTGGACTTGACAAATGTAATGTTCTCCACTTAAGGCGTGGCAAGCCAGTCAATAATGGATCTGTTGAGTTAAGCGGGGGAGGAGTTATTGAGCATCTCATGGAAGGCCAATCTTACATCTATTTAGTGATGCAAGTTCGAGACAAGCTCCAGAAAGCCCACGGCAAAGACAAGTTACGACCAGAGTACAAATCTCATCTCAAAAAGATCTGAAGTTCGGAATTGAACGTGAGAAACAAAGTCAAAGCCACAAATACTTTTGTAGTGCCTGTCCTGTCATATTGGTTTGGTATCATAGACCGGACAAAAGATGATCTCATGGGCCTTGACCGCCTTACAAGAAGGATCATGTCAGACAATCGAGCTCACCGCCCTCTCTCCTCTCTCAATCGTTTATATATGTCAATCAATTCTGGAGGGCGAGGTTTGATCAATGTGGAAGTTCTTCATGATCGGATTTTGCTGTGCACTTTTGCACATATTTATTTATCTGATGATCCTCTTGTGAAGTTTGTGAAGGCTCATGATGAACGCAAGGACTTTCACAGCTACTTCAAACTTGCCAGGGTTGTTGTTCAGAATCTCAACTCTGCTCTTGATTGTGTTGATGGCAAGGTACTGCTGGATGGTACATCAGTGTGTGTGTCAACCAGGTGAAGTTGTTTACAAAATCAGCTCCGAGTTGCCATTTCAAGGAGCAGCTTTCTGCAAAGCCACTGCATCGCGTTCACGTTCGATGTGTTGAGCGGAACAATAATCCTACTGACTCCTTCGCCTGGATGAAGTCGGCTGGTCTCAAAAGTAAAACCGAGAGCTTTCTTATTGCCGCTCAGGACCAATTCCTTCCTACACGCTATAGCCAATGTAACATTTTAAGGGAGCCCATCAATCCCAAATGTAGATGATGTAATGAATTTAGTGAGACTGTTCAACACCTTGTCAGTGGTTGTCCTGCTTTGGCACAAAGTTCTTACTTGAAAAGACATGATAGCCTGGCACGCTCATTTTACTACCGTCTTTGTCATGCGTGTGGTTTTGACTCAGAGGTCCAGCCATGGTACGACCCTGATCATGTCCAGGGCGTCATGGAAAATGATGATTTTAAGCTTCTATGGAATCATCCCATTTACAGCCTGAGGAAGATTGATGCCAGTAAGCCTGATCTTGCCTTGTTTGACAAAACCATTGAAATTATTAATATTATTGAATTTTCTGTTCCTTTTGACAGCAATGTGATTGGCAAGATTCAGGAAAAGCGTACAAAATACACAGACCTCGCCTATGAAATGTCTCGCTTGTATCCAAATTACACAGTCGTCTGACTCCCCATTATCCTTGGCGCCCTTGGTTTGGTGCCTCCTGATCTACTGACACAGATCAAGAGACTGCCTTGACTTGGTTTTTTGCTACCGGGAACACAGCTCTTCTGACAGTCTGGGCAATGCAGAAGGCTGCAGTGTTGGGGAGTCTCCATATTCTCCGGAAAGTTCTTGGTGGGTTCGACTAGGCAGTGCTTCCTGGGAGAAGTCCCATTCGCTGTCTGGACTGCGTGTCGAGAGGGTGAGGGCCCTGAGCTAATGATGAACCTCACAAGCCTGATGTGCGAGGATCACCTGATCCCTCTCTGCTGCATATCATTTTTCTTTTTAAAATAATAATAATAATAATAATAATAATAATAATAATATACCACCTATTGAATCTTTATAGGCACGCACACACGATTTGTGTATAGTGTGATCGTCCTATAAGTCACACGACTTGTATCCATATCTGGATCAGCTGATGTCACTGGAGAACAGCTCTGATTGGTCGACTGACTTTAAGCACCTGGTCTCGAGAAATTTTTCCGAACTGTCGCCACCAGATGGCGCGCGTTCATGCGGGACAATTTATATTTCAACAGTCACAAAAAAAATCGTCAACTAATTAGAAACATATCTGTAACTCGGAAAAATTGCTTATATAAGTATGTTCCGAGGCCTCGTCCCAAACCTGCACGACAGAGTGTGTAGCCTGATATAGTGGCCTGTGTGTACGTGTACCAGACCGTGACGTGTACGCTGTTTGGGATGCGCAAGGATGGCACCCAGCTTGTGATTGGGTGGGAGAAGAGCTGCTCCGCGCGTGAGCGCAAGGCGGCGCATTTGAGCCGGCTGACTCTCAAATAAGCTGCCTGTTACCTAGTTAAGAGCACTACCGAGGGTACAAAACACAACACAGCGTTTCCGAGACACTACGTGGTGGAATACGGAGTGATTTGGGATTGTGTTCAGAGTGAACGGTTCATGTGGAGAATGGGGCTTTCTCATGCGGTCACGTGTCCGGGGCTCACGGGCACGCGGAGGAAGAGGAGGGAGGAGCGCGAGACAGTGGCTGCACGAGAGAGAGAGAGAGAGAGCGAGAGAGAGAGAGAGAGAGAGAGAGAGACATTTGACAGGCGTCGTGCCCAAGCGATGCTACTCCGTTATTCTATAAAACAAAGCGAAAAACAATTTTTATTCTACATGAAACTTGACTTTGACTTAAAATTATAAATTTGACAAGTTCTCCAGAAGGCTACAAGTGTCTGACATCAAGACAGGAGACATTTAACCGAGAAATTCAGCCGCTTTTCTTCTCCGTCGTCGTTTTATTCTCTCATTTCTGGAGTCCCCCTTTCAGAAGGAATTATCATCATCATCATCATCATCATCATCATCATCAAGTGCCCTAAATCCTGTAGAGGGACAAACCGGAGTGTCCTGACCGAATAAATCCATCCACAAAGGTAAAAATAATCATTAAAGGCATGCCACAATGTCATAAGATACTCCGTCATGTCGGATTTTTTCACAGAAACATCTGGCCAGCTGACTGACATCGAGGTTAAAACCCAAACCCTGTCTCAGCTCAGCCATCCAGCCTACGACACACACCAGGCTGCTGTTCCACGCTCTACAGGCATACCTACAATATGTATATACTTATATATATATATATATATATATATATACGTGTTTGTGTGTGTGATCATTGTCTCAGGGTGTGCGCGTGACGCACTGTATCTGGTGTCACGCGAGAGAAAGCTACAGGTGTAACGGTCCGTGCTTGATTTAACCGTATTTACAGTGCAACGGTCGGTGCGCGCTCAGAAATACAGTATGGCTACAAGCTAGCCTTCCACGTCATACAGTCCGAATGAAAGAACCCAAACTTGGTGTTTCTCGAGAGTTTTAGGACCATAGTGTGGTGCCACCAACGCTATCATCCCGTCTGAGCACATCTACACAACATCCGACAAAGTTCAGGAGATACTGTATTTCTCAAGAGAACAGTCGGTATGTTTGATGTCATGCTGTATTAGTTTTGTCCTCATCCACTAAAATATTCTAGAAGAGTTGTGATGTCATCACAGCCCTGAGGGTGTGTCTTGTTAGAACAATTAATAGCAAACATTAGTGTTTATTTTTATTTATTGTTTTATTCACAGCACTGTACTATATGCATTGGTAGTTGTACTGTAATGTTTTGTTTAAGATCATGGAGTGTATCAGATACGTATTAATAAAAATGTATAGTTCTGTTAATAAATCGGGGACACATTAATGGTGCAGTCTGATTGGTTCTCTATCTCAGGATATGGTCTGTTATTAGGCCTTCAAAATATTTTGTTGCTTCTGATTGGTGGAAGCACACCAACTCATTCTTGGTATTCTTCAAGAAGCTGATTTATCCATCACTGACATTGGATAGATTGAATAATTATTTCACAATTTCACTGTCAATTCTTCTCACAGATATCATATAAAAGTATTCTAATGAAAAGTAGTACAGTATAATTGTTTAGTCACTTTGTACAATTTAATTTTTTCTCAATTTATGCTGTTGGAGGTCATATCTCAGTGAGTAGCAACAACCAAAATGGTGGAACAAAGTTAAGACACCCAACAGCGCTGTCACTAGGATGTACAGTATATATCTTATTTGATATCCGTGTTCCGCTCCACTTGCTACAGAGAACTGACAGGAAAATGTCTGCTTGCTCTCAAGACTAGAGACATGCTCCTCGCAACAAGACAATAAAGTTGAAAAAAAAGACCATTTGTTGAAAAAATGTTTCATTCAAGAAAACAAATTATAGGTTCATCAAATATTTTCTTTTCTTCTTTTACTTTCTTTCTTTTTTTCATATTTTCGTGGAATGTTCTAGAATTAGTCAAAGACTTAGTGGGACAGCACAGTGGCACAGTGGCACATTCGCCTCAGAGCAAGAAGGCCTGTGTTCAATTCCTGGGCTCAAACCTTTCTGTGTGGAGACTGCAGGTGCCTCCCTCCCTGTGCTTGTGTGAGTTTCCTCCGGGTAAGCTGGTTTACTCCCACAGTCAAAAACTTGCACAGTAGGCTGAATACTGTTCCAGATCATCCCTAGGTGTGAGTGCAACTGGTTATATATGTGTTGCCCTGCAATTTTCCTGACGAGCTGTTTAGGGTGTACCCTGCCTTCACCCAGAGTCAGGTGTGATAGGCGCCAGCCTCTCTGCATCTCTTATTAGGATTAAGCGGTTTGAAAATGGATGAATGAATACTAAAACAGTTGTAGAATTTAGCTGTTGGAGAACTACTGAGAAGCCTTCAGCCTTGGCAGATAACGCCCTCTTGATCTGAATAAGTCTCCATGTCATACTTTGTCTCTTTCAATAACTGATTATTATTATTAATTCAACAGATTTTTTTCCTGATTGGGGTAAATAAAGTCATAAAAAGATACGTTGTATTACATCATTGCCATGGGATCACTGAATTATTACATCATTGCCATCAGATAAGTTAAATAAGTATTGCACACTGGCGCACACAAAATAGTTATGTGATTGTCTACTCAGAAAATACAGTCGGCCCCCAACTTACGAAGACCCCTGTGTACGAAGTCCCCGGGTTACGAAAAATATTTTCTTGAGTTTCTGTCCCTGAGATACGAAACAACCCCCTCTTATGAAAAGAAATTCAAAATTCCAACGCGCCAATCAAAATTTCACACGACGCGCGAGTTGCTCTCTCATTGGCTGTCTCTCAACATCCCGCCCCGCTGGCCTCCCAGATAGAGACAGAAGGAAGCATCACTCTTTAGTTTTTAGTTTAGTTTTTTAAGTTGTTTTAATTCAGTAAATGGTCAAGCAGGGAATGCACTTTGAATTCACGTCTTGTGGGCGTGGCCCGCAGCGAGTGCGCAGCGAGTGCGCGCGCGAGAGAGAGAGAGAGAGAGAGAGATAAAAAAGAGAGAGAGAGGTGTTTGTGTGTGTGTGTGTGTGTGTGTGTGTGTGTGTTAATAAAAAATGTTTAATAATGGTTTAATTAATAAATATGTTAATAAAATGTTTTAATATATAATAAAATTTTTAAATGGTTTAATAAATAATTTTCTTTTACTTTTAACACATATTTAATGCAAAATTGGTGTACTTTTATCATTTTTAAAGGGTTTATGGGTAACAGGAAAGGGCTCTGGAACAGATTAATTAAGTTGGGGCCGACTGTATTTTGAATTAATTTAAAAACAGTTATAGAATTTCGACCTCCATATGATAGAGAATTATTTGTTCTCAGAGGGTGTTGACTGCTGAGGCCAAAAAACCCATTGACCAAATAATTCAACTCATTCAATAACAGTTCAATAATTGCTTACTTAATCAATTAGAAACATCAAACTAAACCATAGAAATCTTTGTTTTAGTATGTTTACGTTCTTATGTAGTATTTAGAAAAACACTCATTCACCTCAAAATTTTTGGATATCACAAAATAGTCTTCGATGTTCAGTAATATCCACTTCACTTTTACTGAATAATTATTGCTCTACTGCTCAAACAACTGCTTTTAGGTGACAGTCTACTTGCTCTGGGTTACCATCAGGGCCCCTGTTGGTTGCCCTCGTTTCAAATGTGTACAGTACATCTGCAGATAACATGAAAGGTCACAATGAGAAACCCAAATAAAAACACAATATTTGTTATACATATTCAACTAGTTGACTAAGCTACCATGGGTTTTGTCTATCTTTCGCAGCAGTGTGGAGTACCTCAAATTCTATTGGCTGTTGTGTAAATCTGTCTGGTGCTTTAATGTGCTGTGACACTACAGCAAATCACGATTTCATGTGAACATTAATGGTATGGTATCTCTTTAACTTTTCACACTGCATTTCACAGTGGATGGCCTTATGGCATATTGATTAGCATATCTGCTTCACGGAGAGAAGGTCCTGGTTTTTGCCTCCCTGTGACCCTATAAGGATTAAATAGTCCATCAAATGGATGGATAAATAGACATTGTCATGATCGCATACCGCTATAGTAATTAAAATGTATATGTTATGGGGTACAACAACATAACCTTCGATTTGAATTGTTTTATGATCTGAGGTGACAGTTTTCGTGCATCATTTTATTTATCGTATCTTCCGGGCCAGAAGGCACACCAGATTATCATGCGCGATATCAATGAACTATGATTTAACGATCCCTGTCCATACATAAGGGACACTGGATTATACGGTGCAATAAGCAAAACAAAAATCAGATAAGTCAAACTTGATTCAACTCTCGCAACAACTCTTAACATTGTTCAGTTATAACAGCATAAAATATAAAATAATACATTTCACAATAACTCTGAACATTATTCAATTGTCACACATAAAATATAAAATAATACACTTCATAATAACTCTCCTCAACATTGTTCAGTTGTCAGTTCATCAGTTCATTTTCTGTAACCGATTAATCCTAATTTGGGGCCCAGGGAGGCTGGTGCCCATCCCAGCCAACAACGGCCAAGGGCAGAGTACACCCTGGACAGCTCGCCAGGCCATCGCAGGGCGGAAACACGCCGACGCCTTTGCAGCCTACTCTTTACCAAAGTCAGCAATGGTTCTTTTACATGCCTCACACCATAGACAGTGACAGACATGGCCGGCCTTTGATAATCCAGTTAGCTGCACTGGGGGGGGACAGTGACAACCTTGTGGAGAGTGGGACTCGAACCTCCAACCTTTGGATCAACGATCCAGCGCCTTATACCACTAGACCATCACTGCCCAGTTTAGTTGTAACACTGTAACTGTAACACTGTAACTGTAACAATGTAACACAGTTGTAACACATAAAATATAAAATACAGTACGCCCTCGCCCATTTGCAGTTCACCATTCGCAGCCCCGCATACTTGCACAGTTCACTGTTCTAGGTGTGTATATATATATATATATATATATATATATATATATATAAAAGGGGCCGGTGGCGTAGTGGTTAAGATGCTACGCTCATGATCGCGAGGTTGTGAGTTCAAATCCCACTGAGACCCTCCCTCACTGTGCTAAGACCCTTGGGCAAGGTCTCAACCACAAGTGTGCCTCTGTTCACCCAGCAGTATAAATGGGTACCAGTAAAAATATACTGGGAACGTAACCTGCGATGGACTAGCGTCCCATCCAGGAGGAGTTGGACTCCTGGTCGCTTCACGCTACGGAAACCGGGGATAAGCATCGGCCTGATGAGCCACGAGGCTCGGGTGTAAACCCAACAGACTTTGCCTTGCCATATATATATATATATATATATATAATTTATAAATATCACAGTACAGAATTAAAAAGTTTTTGCTTAAATCACTACTACTTTGTACACGTTGCTACATGTACTGTATTAATGAGGAAGACTGTCCATAGAATGTGTTTAAGAAGCATATTTTAGCGGATGTAATATCATACATAGGGTTTTAAAACCGCATCAATAATTAACAGATTTTCTGGCTTCGTGGGCAGGGGTGGCACATAAAGCCCTCGAATAATGAGGGCTTACTGTAATACACTTCACAATAGCTCTTAACATTGTTCAGTTGTAACAATACAAATTCATAATACAATTCATTCCTCTTCCACAAATCCATCAAATTCTTCATCTTCAGTGTCTGAGTTTAACAGTAATGCGAATTGGACATAAAGCCCGGATCCCTCTATTATTTTTGTATTGTTATATTTTATTATCTAGTATTCCCTCATGTATGGAGTCCGATCAGGAGAGATGGAGATTAGAAGTCTTCTGGGTCGTGACCTAAACTACTCTCAGTCACGCCCCCTTAAAGAGATAGTGCATTCACAGTAACAAACATGGTTGCCCCCATTCGCAGTGTGAGTATTGTGTTCATTACAGAACAGAGGTCATTACTCTTAAGGAGCTGTATCAGTGTAACTTTAAATTCAAGAAGGTTAATCCAAGGTCTCATGAGGACACCTGTAGCAGTGCTTTATCTCGGTGATGAATGTGAGATTCTGATTAAGCCAGCTGAGCATCCTGAGGGTAGAGACTGCAATTAGGTGGAAAAACCACTCATGTATTACTCATTGAGTCACCTGACTATGGTAGCAGTAATGCCGGTATTTGGACATAAAGCTCGGATCCCTCTAACTTATCACCTGTTGACACCAATATCTAGCAGTTGGACCTCTTTGGTTAATCCTCCGGAATGATGGTAAGCTCTGAAGTAGTTTGATTCACTTGGGTTTTGATGGTCTCAGTGAGATGGAGTCGCACGGCCCTACCCACACATATTGTGCACCGGATTATGAGGCACACCGTCAAATTTTTAGATTAAAGACTTTTACGTGCGCCTTATGGCCCGGGAAAAAAAACAATACTCTTTTAATGTTGGATTGAGTGTTAAATATGGTAGTATGTACTGATCTGTCTGTCTTCCTTTCGGCTTTTTCCCTTTTACTTGGGAGTCGCCACAGCAAATCATCTGATTCGCACGTTTGATTTGGCAGAGGTTTTTACGTCAGATGCCCTTCCTGTCACAACCCTTTTAGCAAGGGACAGAAACACGCCGACGCCTTTGCAGCCTACTCTTTACGAAAGTCAGCAATGGTCCTTTACATGCCTCTCACCATAGACAGTGAGAGACATGGCCCGCCTTTGATAACCCAGTTAGCTGCACTGGGGATGGTAGTACGTACTGATATTATTTAAAATAGATGTAGTACAGATAGCATATTCCTGCACACACCTTTTAGTGTACTACTTTATTGAGTTTATTTAGCATTATAGTATGTACAGGGATCCCTCACTTTCTGCGGTTAATTGGGACTGAGATCCCCCCGCGACCGCCGAATTCCGCAAAATAGGATCGACCCCCCTGACTGACATATACGTACATGTATGTGTATATAATATCAATAAATACATATTCAATGCTATAAATGCTTATAATAACAATTAAACATTCAAAAATAATGCATAATATGTAAATAAAATATACAGACACTCCCCGCTTTACATTAATTCTTTTAACGTATTTTTCGATTTTTCGCTGCGTCCATTGTTTACAAACGACAGACTGATCGTGCCCTCCTTCTTCCCAGTTCACCATGTATTACCGTTGTGTTAAGAAGATGTCTCTGTGATCTTTGTGTTTACACTGTTTTGCGGACTTTTGTAACCTTTAGCAAATATGGTTGATCAGAAGCGTAAGCCTACTAGTGATAGTGGTGATCAGAAAAAGCGGCAAGCCATCTCATTGGAAACGAAGATGGATATTATCGAGAAAATTATTGCTGGTGAAAAACATGTGAATGTTGCACGTTTCTTCCAAATGGCTCCATCAACCATCGGAACCATTTATAAGCAGAAAGATCACATCATAGAGCATGTTAAAGGTTATATTTGATACTGTATTTGATATTCGATGAGAATTTGAATTATTTTGCTTGAATTTAAATTATTTGAAATTAGCGTTGATATTATGTGATATATTTGATATTATTTTACAATGTTATGTTTATAATAATTGATTAAGGGGTGTTTTATGAGATACGGTAATGGTATTTATGGATGTATAGTACAGTATGAACGTCATACGTAACTGGAACATACAGTAACAACTTATGTTTTTTTTCGTTTTTGTTTATGTTCGGCCGTCCGGAACCTAACTAAAATGTAAGTTGGGGAGCGTTTGTAAATACATACACATACAGACACGCACACACACACACACACACACACACACACACAGATGCGCGCCTCACTTAAAAATGTAAGTACTTTTATTGGGGGGTTGGGTTGTTTTTTTGTTTTTGTTTGTTTGGGTGTTTTTGCATAATTGGCCTTGTTGTGTGGCATTTTCCTTAACTTTTCCCTTTTTCTTTCTTATTTTTCTTATTTTTTCATTCAATGAATATTTAAAAAAAAAAACGCGATGCACTGAATCCACATGAATTGAAGCACGATGTACTGAGGAATCCCTGTATTGTACTTAGTACACATTAACATTTGGCAGACATTCGGATCCAGAGTAACTTACATTTATCATTTTTATACAGTGAAGCAAGTGTAGATTAAGGACCTTGCTGAATGGTCCAATAGTGACACCTTGGTGGTATGGGGGCTTGATTGCCTGAAGTTCTGATCAGTAACCCAGCGGCATAACCACTGAGCCACCACTGTAAGAATGTACGGGGCATGTGGCATTTAGTATGGACACAGGGAAAGAAATCCAGTTTCCTATCATATTACAGTGGAGCCTCGGAATCTGAACACTCTAGAGTTCGAACAAATTGGAATCCGAACGAAAAATCCATGATTTTTTTCATCCTGGAAACCGAACAAAAACCGGAAGTTGACTTGAGAAACTCGAAAAAAACGAGACTGAGAGGGAGGAAAAGTGCGCGACTTCCCAAAGACTGGAAGTTGTTGCTATTATGTATCACCCTCTGCTGTTTTGGGGAAGTCCGGAAGTTGTTGATACTATGTATCACCCCGATAAAGCTGTCCTGGAGAAGTCCGGAAGTTGTTGATACAGTACTATGTATGTATCACCCTCATAAAGCTAAAGCTAGCGCTATAGCATTAAGCTAAGCTAAAGCACTAGCAGTGCTGTGAACACCTTCAATGATGAGGTGATGAGCCACTTCCATAAGGTTTTGAAAAGAAGGCAGAAACAAGCCACATTAGAAATGTTCTTCAAGAAAAGAAAGGAGCATCCTGAAGAAGCATCATCCATGCAAAGCGGTAGCAAGAGAAAAAACACCTTTGGCTGATTTATCTGAAGCTGTTATGGAAGGGAATCCTCTCTCTCTCTCTCTCTCTCTCTCTCTCTCTCTCTCTCTCGCTCTCTCTCATTTATGGAAGGGGATATGCTTCTTCTCTTCCTCTCCAACATTTACACATATGCCAACTGCTCACCACCACAAAGGTTAAAATTCTTATCTTTATTGTTCTTATGCTTTAACTGCACTGTGGTTTTTATTTTAGCGTGTTATGGTCTCTCACAAAAGAGTTGCGCATTGAAATGCGCGTTGGGCTGTCACATACGGGTGGAGTGCTAAACACACACACCTGAGTCCACTTAATCACGGGCGCATTTTACTGTTGACTGGAAAGGCACTAGATCAAAACGGGTGCATTTTATTGAAAAAGGGTGCGTTTTGTTAAAAACGGGTGCGTTATTTAAAAACGGGTGTGCTTGATTGTTCACAGGGAAGGCACAGGGAAATCGTAGTCACTGTTAGAGATGTGGAGAAACACAGAAATCAAACTAAGGCGGGACTTAAAACTGGTGGAGCACGGACCTTATAGCCAGAGAGATCACGGGGAAGAGGGACAATCTTCTAGCACCAGGAAGAGCGCTGCTAGTCTTTATAGCCCGAGATTAAGTGGACTCAGGTGTGTGTGTTTAGCACTCCACCCTCGTGTGACAGCCATGCCCCTCTCCAACACGCATTTCAATGCGCAACTCTTTTGTGAGAGACCAAGAGAGATTTCCTTTTGGCTTTTCCTTTTTTATCAAGGGTTGCCACAGCAAATGATTCGCACGTTTGATTTTGCATAGGTTTTTACGTCGGATGCACTTCCTGACACAACCCTTTATAGCAAGGGACAGAAAGACGCTGATGGCTTTGCAGCCTACTCTTTTTATGAAAGTCAGCAATGGTTCTTTTACATGCCTCTCGCCATAGACATTGAGAGACATGGCCGGCCTTTGCTAACCCAGTTAGCTGCCCTGGGGGGGACAGTGACAACCTTGTGGAGCGTGGGACTCGGATCCCCAACCTTAGGATCAGCGATTCAGCGCCCTATACCACTAGAACACCACTGCCCCTTTTGTGAGAGACCATAGCACACTAAAATAAAAACCACAGTGCAGTTAAAGAATCTGTCAGAACACAGACCATAACATAGTGTACTGTATTCAATATTTTTTTCACTTAATTTGCGGACCTATAGTATGAGTTACGGTACTGTTAACTTCTGTTCAAAGGACGACGGAACGGATCCAGACCATTTACATTATTTGTAATGGAAAAAGCGGATTGGGAGTCCGAACAAATCGGAATCCGAGCAGCCGTCTGGAACGAATTAAGTTAGGGTACTGAGGCTCCACTGTACTTGTTATTATACAGAAGTAGTATGATGAGTAGTATTTAGTAGTTATACTAACTGTTATTATCCAAGCACACTCTTTTCATACACCATTTATATTGCATTATTGCTGAGTTAACATAAGTAGTATAGTTCATATTTAATATGATAGTATTTGACATAGTTGCTGGTTGGTTAGTATGTTTATGTGTAGTATGTATTTGTTCTTTTGTGAAATAGCATAGAGTAGTAATATATATGGTGGATGAGATTGGTGGATGCTCCTCCAGGATGACTAGGCTCCTCATTTCAGCCACTTGTATCAGCAATGTTCTTTCGGTCAGTACCCAAAGCTTGTAATCATAAATGAGAGTTGTAATGTAGAGCATTCTACCCTTAACCGGCTGATAACCATAGCATCGGTCATGGAGGTGCCGATTCTCATCCTGGCTGCTTTGCGCTCGGCTGCGAATCTCTCCAATGAAAGCTGAAGGCCCTGGATTGATGAAGCCAAAAGGACAACATCATCTGCAAAAAGCAGAGATGAGGTCCTATGGACACCAAACCAGAGCCCTTTAACGCCACAGGTTTGGATAAAAATTCTGTCCATAAAAATTATGAACAGAATCGGTGACAAAGGACAGTCTTGCTGGACTCCAATCCTCACAGGAAACAAATTCAACCTGTTGTTACCAATGCAGACCAAGCTCTATCTCTGGTGATACAGAGACCAAATGGAATATTTGGATTCCAGTTCCCTCGCCTTCTTCAGGATGTGATTGTAGCTCTGCCGGAGGCGGGAGTTAAAGGCCCCTCTGAAAGGAGACTCCGCTAAACCTTCCCAGGAGAACCTAACTACATGCTTGGGCCTGACACGTCTGGACGGCAGCCTGCCACATCTGGAGGGCAGCCTCCTTTTCCATTGGAGCCAGCTCACCACCAGGTGCTGATCGATTGACAGCTCAGCTCCTGTCTTCACCTGAGCGTTCATGCAGCCGCAATTCCGGTGACATGCCTACAAAGTTGATCTTCGAACTGCAACTTAGGTTGTCCTGGTGCCAAGTGCACTTATGTATGAATATGGTGTTTGCAATGGACAAACTGACGAGCACGGAGCCAGCTCACCACCAGGCCCTGATCGGTTGTCAGCTCAGCTCCTCTCTTCACCTGAGTGTCCAGGACATTTCCGGTGACATGCCTACAAACTCAATCTTCAAACTGCGATCTAGGGTGTCCTGGTGCCAAGTGCACTTACATGGTGTTCACAATGGACAAACCGTGAAGAGCACAGAAGTCCAAAAATGAAATATCATTCGAGTTTGGAATAG
>CM045748.1:6407500-6417500 GCA_024760905.1 Plotosus lineatus
AACCCCCAACCTTCTGATCCTTGGTATTCTTCCTATTTTGTTTCCATATGACCTGAAAATAAAATTTCATTTTTTAGAGGATGTTATCAGTCAATTTACAGAACATGCCAACAACCTTGAAAATGTAAAACATGTGTTATTGTCAAACATACAAGAAATCGTACAAAAAAAGAAAGAAGAAACTTGATGGTGCATAACTCTTTACACCAAAGTCAATACAGTTGGCCCTCTTCTTACGAAATCCCCAGAATACGAAAAATCCAGTATACGAAAAACATTTTCCTAAATTTTTTTCCTTTGGATACGAAACAAGTTCTTACGAAAAGCGCCAAATGCGCCATTCAAACATTCAAACGTGCTATTCAAACATTCAAACAATTCGTGAGTTGCTCTCTCATTGGCTGTCCCCCAACATCCCGCCCCGCTGGCCTCCCACTGGCCTCCCATTGGCCGGGAAGGAGCTGAATCTTCATGGTACTGTACCCATAAAGCTTGTTTGTCACACGCGTAAAGGAGAGCTGTACTGTTGGTTCGTGAGTTTCGTGAGCTTTTCTGAGAGTGCTCATTGCAGCGTTATTTTTCATTTTTTAAGTTGTTTAATTCAGTAAATGTTTAATAAATGTGGCGCGGTACGCCGAATGTGGGTAAAACGCGGCTCATCCGGACCTCCGATCCCTCAAGCAAACAAGTGAATGCTGAGTACTAAGTAAGTATTCAAAGCACACTTACCTGCTTGAGGGATCCGAGGTCCGGATGAATCGCGCCCCGTCTCAAAAGCTCCGTCATCGGCTGAGATACCGCCTGCATGCTGCCGAATGTGGGTGGCGTTGCGACCCACACCGGCGCCCCCGAGACGGAGCGCAGCTCATCCAGACCTCCAATCCCTCAAGCAGACAAGTGAATGTTGAGTACTAAACAAGTTCAAAGCACACTTGCCTACTTGACAGATCGGAAGTCCAGACAAACCGCGTTCCGCCCTAAAAGCTCCAGTGTCTGCCGTGACACCGCCCACAAATTTTGTTAATAAAAAATGTTTAATAATGGTTTAATTAATGAATATGTTAATAAAATGGTTTAATATGTTAATAAAATGTTTAAATGGTTTAATAATTTTCTTTTACTTTTAACACATATTTCATACAAAACTGGTGTACTTTTATAAATTTTAAAGGATTTATGGCGTAGTATTGGGAGCCTTGTAACGAATAACGCGTTTTACATGTAAAATGTGCCTCAACTTACGAAAAATCCAGGGAACGAAAAAGGCATTGGAACGGATTAATTTCGTAAGAAGAGGGCTGACTGTATTTTTTGAAGACACTTTACTTTCTGCAGCAAGTATAGCTGCAAGTCTCTATGGTGTTTTCTATGAGTTTAGAGTATCTAACCACTGGGATTTTTGCCTATTTTTCAGAGCAAAACTGCTCCATCCTCTTCCAAAATTTCTCTGTCTCAATAATTTGCTTGTATTTAACATCGTTCATCACTCCCTCAGTTCAGTTTCCCAGTCCATGCTAATGAAAAACATCCCCATAGCATGATACTGCCACCACATGCTGCACTGTTACAGTGGTGTACTCGGAATGAAGAGAGTTGTTGGGTTTGTGCCAGATGTTTTCATTAATGGCCAATTACTTCAAATTTAGTATCTTCTGACCAGACAATGTTGTTCCATATGATTTTGGAGACTCCCACATGCCTTTTGGTGAACTCTAAACATCCATTCTTATTTTTTCTATCAGTAACGGTGTTGCTTCTGGCCACTCTTGTATAAAGCCCTGTTCTGTGGCAGATACATCAGTCTCCTCTGTGTAGCTTTCCCGCTCTGTCTGGGTTACCTTTGGTCTTTTTGTTGTATCTCTGATTAATGCCCTCCTTGCCTCGTATCTGAGTTTTGGTGGACGGCCCTCTCTAGGCAGGCTGTGATGATGGCTTTAATTGGATTTTCAAGGTTTCAGACAGTTTTGTTGCCATAGGGATACCTATCAGTGCTCCAGCTAGCTTTTCAGCATGATTTCAATGGCAATGTGCAGCTATTTATCACGGGTAGTTTTTCGTGAATCTGGGGTAAGTTTGTGCCCATTGCTGTGGACAAAAAATCGATCAGGCAAAATTACCCATATTAGGTAACTTAGATTTACAGCATTTGGCAGACACTCTTATCCAGATGAACCAACAATCATCCTTTTTATACAATTGAACAATTGAGGGTTAAGGCTCATTTTTTGCTCACGGGCCCAACAGTGGTGACGGGGGATGAACCACTGACCTTTTGATCAGTAACCCTTCACATTGACCATAGCATCAGTTTCACAAACCCAGGAATGTAATTTTCTGTTTTACTTTCAATCTTTCGTAATCTTCTATTTTTAGCCTTCAGCCAGCTGTCTGCCACTTACAGTAGTAAATTGTCAAGTAAATCATTGCTGCAGTTCAGTTTTATTTGCAACATTCTGTGTAGTGCTGCATCCTTCAGAGAAGTCCCAGTGCTCTGTCTTAATTAAAGCAATTTGTGTCTGGGGCAGTTGATTGAGGACATATCTGGCTATTACACTACAAGACACATAAACATATAAACGAAACACATACTAGTGCATGTCCGTAGTCAGGACAATGACTGGCTGTATCACCAATTCTTTCTCTGAAATATCAAATAAATATGCAATAATAACATGCTGTAACATGAACTGCAGCAGATTCACGTCAAGGTAATCCTCAGGACATGTACAGTAGGATAGAAGAAATATAGCCTGGAATCTTAACCTTCTCTAATACAACTCCAAGTTTGGTTTTAGTACTTGCACACTGTCTGCTCATCTCCAGAAGCCGTTTACCTGCTACTTCTTCAGTTTTCCCCCGTTAGCTTTTTTAAACTGGCCGTGTTTACATGGGTGATGGGGTTGGGGGGCGATGGTGTGTAATGAGTGTTGTTTTCTGAAAATGTTCGTGGTGGTTTACATATATTACAAACTCTGCACGTTTTGTCTTTACTCACTGTCAAAGTCTTCTGCACTAACAAGCATTATGCTGTTGTATGTGGGCACATGGCTAAGATATTACGCATGCGTGCATGGCTGTGACATAATTACTGGCACCTGAGCCATAGGGACCCTAGTTATACATGCACCATCTGATGTACTAGGATTTGGCTCAATTTCAGAAATATATGATGATGATCTGTTTCCTGGTGCAGGGCAGTAGTGGCCTGGTGGTAAAGGGTGCTGGATTGCTGATCATAAGTTTGGGGGTTTGAGTCCCATTCTCATGAGGTTGTCACTGTCCCCCCCCCCCCCCCCCCCAATGCAGCGAACTGGGTTATCAAATGCCAGCCATGTCTCTCACTGTCTATGGTGAGAGGTTCATGGAAAAGAACCATTGCTGACTTTCGTAAAGAGTAGCTGCATAGCCGTTAGCGTGTTTCTGTCCCTTGCTAAAGGGTTGTGTCAGGAAGGGCATCCGATGTAAAAACCTATGTCAAATCAAACATGTAAATCAGATGATTTGCTATGGCGACCCCTGAAAAAGGGAAAATGCTGAAAGGAAAAGAAGAAGATCTGTTTCCTGGTGCATCTACAGTTATGAGACAGGAATGAAGGGTGCATAATGATGTGACTAATGAGTCACAAGTTTTGTTTTGGGAAGCTTTGTGTTCATCTGGATCCGTCGATACGTTTTAATTTTGTACCCGCCCACATTGTATCACCTGAAAACAGTTGTGTGTGTGTTATGAATTGAGGGAATGGCCTAGGCACTGGAGGGCAGGGTGTGGTGCCTGGTATATAAAATAAGCTGGCTGGCGCACTGACTGTTTGTTGTCATCGTCTGTCATCCATCAACCAGTCAACTTATTTCAACCAACCTTTCACAGAATCTTATTTACGTCATTCTATTGTGCACTTCCTATTTTTTGGTGGGATTTCCCGTAGCAAAACATAGATTTTTGTCATTACAGGAGGGGTGCCACCCTCAACTCCAACATCTGTGAATAGATTTCTATGAATCTTTCTCAGCATTTTCATAACATAATATCATTTTGCACATTTTAAAATTATTTTTTATTTTTTGTTTATTCAGTTTTTCTATTAACATTTTCAACCATGAATAACGAATAAGATAAGGTATAAGTGACACAAGTGTTCATTGGAAGACTCATAAATGCACAAGTAAACCGGGCAGAAATCGGAATTGATCATTATCACATACAGTAGGCCCTCGATATTCATGGGGGCTTGGTTCCGGCTCTTCCTGCGAATGAAGATAATCCGCTAGTTCTGTACCCGGAAGTAAAACCCCATGTATCATATTACATGCACGAATGAGCAACCGAAAGTAAAATACTGTGTATCTATTGCGTGCGCTAAAATATGCTTCTTAAACACATTCTATAGACAGTCTTACTCATTAATACAGTATTAATGTAGTAAAATGTAGTAATGATTAAGAAAAACTTTTTTATTATGTACTGTGATATTTATATATATACAATATCTATCTATCTATCTATCTATCTATCTATATATATATATATATCTATACATACATACATATACATTTCATTTTGTATGTATAATATATTATTCAGTTGAGCTCTATGATGCCACTCTCTTCTAAAGAAATAAGACTTTCTCCTGAAGAAACGACAGTTTCCTCTGAAGTGCCTGAAGATAATCAGCTAAACTGTAGTAAAGCTGAAGTATTAAAGTATTTTTCAATTATTATTCCAGTACAATGCTTATGTTTATGATAAATGTTTAGAAGCCACGGAGCAGCTCAGCCACGCCCCGTCAACCAGAGCGGTTGGATGGTTATTCATGTAATAAATTGTATAAACAAAACAAAACAATAAACATGCTACAGCACAGTACATAAAATCACACACACAAAAATTCTCAAAATTAACTTTGGTACTCTACTGGAATAATGATTGAAAAAGACTTTAATACCAGAGTGCTTTCAGATGTTTATTTCTCTTCAGGCACTTCAGAGGAAACTGTCTTTTCTTCAGGAGAAAGTCTTATTTCTTCAGAAGAGACAACGTCATTACCTTTTCTATCTCTTAGCCAGAGAAGACGCACAGCGGTTCATCGAAAACTTGTGTGCTAATGAGAAAAAAGGGGCGTTACATCATCTCAACCAATCAGCAGGAAGGAGGACAGCCATTGGCTGAATTTTAGTGATGTGTCAGCTGCTCGACTCAATACTCAAACCGTGAGTGCAAAACCGCGAATAGTCAAGGGCCTACTGTATTTTCGATTCTATGCCAGTCGCAATCATTATCACATTGTGTATATCAATAGTTATGGTGCAGGTAATTACGTCACAACCGTGCAGGTGCATATAATGGCACCACTTTAAGCCTCATATCACATAGAAAGTTAGAGTGGAAGTTTTTCACATAATGCAGTATAGCAAAATCAAAAATAAATCAAAACCACCATGGAAACTTTTGAAACTACAAACCTAAAACACCATCACCCAGCTAAACACACCCAGTGTGATGAAGTGAAGAAGGAAAAACTGCAGTGCGAGTGTTTACTGCACTATAAAACAGCTTTTAAAGAAATGAACAGACGGTGGGGTCTAGAGAAGGTTCAGATCTCAGGCGAGTTACTTAACATGCTGTTATATAATAATAATAATAATAATAATAATAATAATGGATTGCAATCATTTATGTTATTGTAATAATGTATGTATGCATATATATCTGTCTTCCTTTTGGCTTTTTCCCTTTTACTCGGGAGTCGCCACAGCGAATCATCTGATTCGCACGTTTGATTTGGCAGAGGTTTTTACGTCACATGCCCTTCCTGTCACAACCCTTTTTAGCAAGGGACGGCTTTGCAGCTACTCTTTACGAAAATCAGCAATGGTTCTTTTACATGCCTCTCACCATAGACAGTGAGAGACATGGCCCGCCTTTGATAACCCAGTTAGCTGCACTGGGGGGACAGTGACAACCTTGTGGAGAGTGGGACTCGAACCCCCAACCTTTGGATCAGCGATCCAGTGCCCTATACCACTAGACCACCACTGCCCCTTATGTATGCATCTTCTTCTTCTTCTTCTTGTCCTTTTGGTTTTTCCCTTCAGGGGTCGCCACAGCGAATCATCTGCCTCTATCTCACCCTATCCTCTGCATCTTTTTCTCTTACACCAAATGCCTTCATGTCCTCCTTCACCACATCCATGAATCATCCCTTTGGTCTTCCTCTAGGCCTTCTGCCTGGTAGTTCCAACCTCAACATCCTACGACCAATATACTCACTATCCCTCCTCTGTACATGTTCAAACCATTTCAATCTAACCTCTCTGACTTTGTCTCCAAAACGTCTTACATGTGCTGTCCCTCTGATGTACTCATTCCTGATCCTATCCATCCTCGTTACTCCCAAAGAGAACCTCAACATTTTCATCTCTGCTACCTCCAGCTCTGCCTCCTGTCTTTTCCCCAGGGCCACTGTTTCTAAACCATACAACATCGCTGGCCTCAACACCGTCTTGTACACTTTTCCTTTCATTTTTGCCGATACCTTCCTATCACACATCACACCGGACACTTTTCTCCAACTATTCCAACCTGCCTGCACACGCTTCTTGACCTCTTTTCCACACTCTCCATTGCTCTGGATTGTTGAGTCTAAGTGCTTAAAATCCTCCACCTTCCTTATCTCTGCTCCTTGTAACCTCACCATTCCTGTTGGGTCCTTGGCATTCACACATGTATTCTGTCTTACTGTGGCTAACCTTCTTTCCTCTCCTTTCCAGGGCATACATCCACCTCTCTAGGTTTTCCTGCACTTGTTCTCTGCTCTCACTGCAGATCACAATGTCATCTGCAAACATCATAGTCCATGGAGATTCTTGCCTAACCTCATCTGTCAGCCTGTCCATCACCATAGCAAACAAGAAGGGGCTCAGAGCTGACCCTTGATGCAGTCCCACCTCCACCTTGAACTCTTCTGTCACACTGACAGCACACCTCACCACTGTCTTACATCTCTCATACATGTCCTGCACCACTCTAACATACTTCTCTACCACTCCAGACTTTCTCATGCAATACCATAGTTCCTCTCTCGGCACCCTGTCATATGCTTTCTCCAGATCCACAAAGGCACAATGCAGCTCCTTCTGACCTTCTCTGTACTTCTCTATTAAGATCCTCAAGGCAAACACTGCATCTGTGGTGCTCTTTCTTGGCATGAAACCAAACTGTTGTTCACAGTTTTTATATATATATATATATATATATATATATATATATATATATATATATATATATATATATATATATATATATATATATATATATATATGTGTGTGTGTGTGTGTGTGTGTGTGTGTGTGTGTGTGTGTGTACAGTTTATACAGTGCATCTAATTTTTTAAACCAATTTTTTTCCTCAACTTTGTCCTTGACCTGTTTTGAAAGCTCTTTTGGTCTTCCTGCTGTCACTTACTTGGTACTTACTTAACTGGTGTAAATACTTTGATAATGTGACACTGAGCTTGTACACAGGTGGGACCTTTTTAAACTAAATTTGTGATTTCTGGAGGTATCACCAGATTATATATATGGGAATTTAAGCAAATGGGTGAATATATATTCAACACCTTTTCTTTTTTAATTAAAAAATGAGAATTTTTATTTCATCTTCACCAATTTGGACTGTTTTGATTTGGTGCATTACGTAAAATGTACTTTTATTTTAAATTCACGATTGATTACAGATTGTAATGAAATAAAACGGGCAAAATTATGAATACTGGCATGAATACTGTTGCAAGCTTCTGTACCTATACATCTGTGTAGATTCTCATCTTCTGGGTTGTAGGAGATCCAAGGCTGAAACTAGGGCAACTAGACTTGCTTATGTTTTTCAAAAGTTTAAAACCTAAGACTCAATCTCAGTCAGAACTGAAGTCTATTAGATGAGGGGTGAAACATCTTCAAGAAACTCAAGCGAGTCCCGTTGTCCTTGTTCCAGACATGGATCTCTACTTTTACATTTCATAAGTCGCCCTGCTGCTTTTGTCAGCACTCATGTCATTATCAGTAAATACTATGGAACTTGGATTTTTTGGAAATCCCATACCACAGGATGAGGTGGTATGCTTTGGATCGTGAGCAGTTTCTTTCTTTCTTTATATTAATCTTTGCCTCATCCATATTTTGGATATTGTGCCAGTTCAGAACTGTACAGCCTGTTTGAGATGATTTTGGTAAACTCTATTTTGTTCTTTTTGTTTGTGAGGCCATTTAGCAATGGTTTCCATCTTGTGACAAACAAGACATATTATGATGGTCTTCTCTTGGTTGTTGCCTTTGTCACAGATCCACCTACCTGCTGTAAGCTGCTCTTGATCTAGTCGGGGTATTTTTTTCATCTTCAGCAAGGAAAGAATTCTGGTCATCCACCACAGCTGTTTTCCATGGTCTTCCAGGCCTCCTGGCTTTCCTGGACTCGACATGGTGTTCTTTCTTTTTCTGCCAAATGGCTGATTTGATCAGACTTAATATTTTTGTGCTAGGTTGGTTTTGATTGTCTGCCTCATGATGGCTTGTTTGACTGGTAGTGAAAGCTCATATTAAGATTTAACTGATTGCAAATGCCCTGCTTGAACTCAATTCTGCACTTGGCAAGGAGCAGCTGAGCAGCAGTATGGCTACATTCACTATTTAATTTCAACTCTAGAATAACGAAGGCTGTGATGAATACACAAAACTGTATAGAATGTAACAGAATGCAGTGTTTAAGCTAGATAAAGCTTTCCTAAAGCTCACCGCTGCTTAGACTGAAAGAATGTCTGGTGCTTCCAGAGAAACATCTGAGTTCAGGCTGAAAATTAAAACCACAAGCGCAAACCAAGGAAGGAGGGGTGAATTTTCATCTCTTTTTTGGAAGCTGTCCTGTCTCTCTCATCAGTGGCTCATTAGTCAGCTCTGCTTTGTGCTCAGACCTCATCCTGTTATGCATAAGTGTGTGTGTGTATGTGTGTGTGTGTGTGTGTGGATATTTGCGTGAGCGAGCCACTCCTTTATAATAGGAGACACTTGGATTGCATGTGGTCTACAGACTGTGTGTGTGTGTGTGTGTGTGTGTGTGTGTGTGGACTGAATATGGGCAGTGCATCAGAGCTTTGGAAGGAAGGAGTCACTGCCGGTAAAAGAGACAGAGGGAGGGAGGGAGAAAACAAGAGAATGTTAAATATGAGACATCACAACTTGAAAATATAAACATTTACAAAAACTCAGTAGAGTGAAAAAGAGAATCAAAAAAGTAAAATCATTATACAAGTCGAGAAAAATGAAAGACAAAGAAAGCTACCAGAAGGTAGCTTATTCTTGAGTGAGTGAAAGGGTGACCTGAGGTTGAGTCAAGGAAAGAAATGGCCAAGGGGCAAGGAAAAGGAGAACAACAGAGAAACTGGTGCAAGAGATGAAGAAGAAGGAAGGAAGACGCAGAGAAAAAAAAAGAAGAGAATTGAGTAGATGACGGTGTTGAAAGGAAAGATGGAGAAATGACAGAAGGCTGTATAGTTGGAATGAAATGAAATGTAGAAGAATAAAGAGAGGGTGACATTGCCCCCCCAAAAAAGAAGAAAAAAACCACCAACAACAACAAAAAAAACCAGTTCATGATTGTGTTTCAGTTAACAAAGAAAAAAATCTAGATTTTAAACAGCGAAAGAATGATTAAATCCTGAGAGCTGGGTGACTGAGTGCGTTTGAGTGAGTTTTATTATCATGTTTCAGTCTTTTAAAAAATTGTTTTACATTTTCCTCAGTCTTCATAGTTTTATTCGGTTTAGAACCGAGACTATGTGAGGAAACAGTGAGTACTAAAGGATCAGTTACTTCAGGTTGTGTGTGTGTGTGTGTGTGTGTGTGTGTGTGTGTGTGTGTGTGTGTGTGTGTGTGTGTGAATGCTGGTTTGGCGCGTAGGAAAGCAGGGAGGCAAAGTGAAGGAGGGGAAAGTAACCGGCAAAAACATAGA
>CM045748.1:6420000-6515000 GCA_024760905.1 Plotosus lineatus
AGAACAAACTCACTTTTTCAGTTCACTCCTCCTCCTCAAATCCATCAAATTCTTCATCTTCAGTGTCTGAGTTTAACAGCTGCGCATATTGGAAATAAAGCCCAGATCCCTCTAACTTACGACCTGTTGGCACCAATATTTAGCGGTTGGAGTTCTTTGGTCAATCCACCGGAATGATGGTAAGCTCTGAATCAGTTCGCTTCGCTGGGGTTTTGACAGTATCAGTGAGATGGAGTCGTACGCATGGAGTCGCAGATCAATGATTCATCAGCCTGCTCATCAATTTCCCAATGATTGATTCCTCCTGACTTCCTTTTATTTATGTTACTTTTAGTGTGATTATCTGTGATATGTAGGGTTTATTTTTCAAACAAACATATTCATATTTTATCTCCTAATATTATTAAAATATATGTCAGTAAAATAATAAGTTAGATAATATGTGAGGCGCTCCACCGAAAGTAGGTGCTTGTCGCAGGTGACGTATGGTGCTTGTGAAACAAAGCGTGGCTTATCCGGACTTCCGATCTTACAAGTGAGCAAGTGCGCGTTGAATACTTGTTTAGTACTCAACCTTCACTTGCTCACTTAAAAGGTCGGCAGTCTGGATAAGTAACATCACTTGTGGCAAGCACCTACTTTTGGTGGAGCGCCTCACATATTACAGACGCTCCCCGACTTACGTTTTTAATTGGTTCCAGACGACCGAACGTAAGTTGAAAGTGACGTATGACGTGTGACGTATGACGCTCATACTGTACTATACAGCCATAAATACCATTACCGTATCTCATAAAACACCCCTAAATCAATTATTTTAAACATAACATTGTAAATAAATTTCAAATAATATCAACATTAATTTCAAATAAGTCACTTATTTATACAGAGTTACTTTACATGAAGCTTAAAATAGCCAATCAACGCTTACAATATGCGAAGCGCTCAATACCGAAAGTAGTGTACTTGGTGTGGGTTATACAGACTTCCGGTCTTTCAAGTGCACAAGGGTGCCGTTGAACTCGTTTAGAACACAGCCTGCACTGATGTGAATCCCAGCAAAGTGGAGAGTTCTTTCTTTTGTGTAAGTAAGTAAGTAAACTTTATTCAAGAGATGCATACAAAGAACAAGTACAAATCCTAATGAATATTAATATAAAAATAAGTATACACTCTTAGGATTCTGCTAAAAGTTAATAAATATCTGTAATTGTTTTGTAATTTGTGCATTCGGGTTTTCATTCATATTACAACTCTCTTTGCTAAACTGAGTATGCATGGTAGATTGTGCCAATCCGAGCAGATAGTTAATTCATCTCTGTGTATGAGACTTGCACCCATGCTAGTAGGTTTACGCTTCTGACCAACCAGATTTGCTTAGGGTTACAAAAGTCCGCAAAACAGTGTAAACACAAAGATCACAGAGATGACGTCTTAACACAAGGGTAACACGCTATATATATATATATATATATATATATATATATATATATATATATATATATATATATATATACACACACACACACACACACACACACACACACACACACACTTAGTCTGTAGTTTGTAAACAATGAATGCAGCGTCATTGTGTCATTATGTCAGCGTACTACGTAGGTATGTCTAAACTCAAAATTTGACTTTTTTTTGGAAAAAAAAAACAAAAACGTAAAATCGAAAAAACGTAAAGCGGATGAATATAAGTCAGGGAGCGTCTGTATTTAATCTGTCTTAAGCACTGCCCTCATAGTGACGGTGTTATCACAGTAAGAAACATGGCGACGCTCATTCGCAGCGTAAGTATTATGTTCATCACAGAACAGATGTCATTACTCTTAAGGAGCTATCAGTGTAACTATAAATTCAAGGTTAATCCGAGTTCTCAAGGGGTGACCTGTAGCAGTGCTTTATCCCGGTGATGAACGTGACACTGAGTGTCTTGAGACGCAAAAGCATCTTCATAACAAGACAGATGGTCGGTAGAGCCGGAGATTAGGAGGAAAAAGTCTTTTGGTTTTGTGACCGTGATGTAAACTTCTCTCAGCCACTCACATATTACTCAGCGAGTCACTTGACTACGATAGCCGTTACGATAACTTACGACCTGTCGACACCAGTATCTAGCAATTGGAGTTCTTTGTTTAATCCACCTGGAATGGTGTTAAGCTCTGAATTAGTTTGCTTCACTTGGGTTTTGACGGTATCAGTGAGCTGCGCGGCCCCATCCACACATAAGGCACACCGGATTATAAGGCATGTTGTCATTTTTTGAAGATTAAAGGCCTTTAAGTGCGCCTTATAATACATTTCTAGCAATGTGCATTTTCCTAAAAGGTCTCAGCAAACATCACAATATAGCGAAATTAAACAAATTTTTGAAATTCATCAGTTAGGAAAGGGTTTCAAATCAATCTCTTCAACTCAAGGACACCAGTGAACCAACCTGAGGATCAACATCTCCAAATTGAGAAAACATGGAACGGTGCTAAATTTACCTGGGCATGGTCGACTTAGCAAAACTACTCCAGAGCACATATAAAACTCATGTGAGGAGACGCAGAAGAACATCTAAGGAGCTGCAGACTTTTCTTAGCTCAATTAGTGTGAGTGTTCATGATGCTATGACTAGAAATACACTGAGTAAAAACAGGCCCATTGGGGGAGAGGCAGGGCCAAAACCACTGCAATTCAAGAAGAACATAATCACCATAAAAACTTAGACGATCTTTTATGGACTGGTATCGGTTCTGTTTATGCCGGTGTCAAGGTCATACACCTCTCCACAATAAGACAATCCCACCCACAGTCAAACCTGGTGGTGGTGGTGGTGGTGGTGGTGGTGGTGGTGTGATGGTGTGGGGCTGCTTTAGTGCTTCGGGGCCTGGGCGGCATGTCCAGATTCAGAAAAAGTTGAATTCGACTTTATCAAAAACTACTAAGGAAGAATGTCCGGCCATCTGTCCAATCTGAATCTCAGGTGCAGTTGGAATATGCAGCAAGACAACCATTTGAAGCATCGCTCAAGAGCAAATCGATCTTAATGTTGGATCTTTTCACCACAGCGATGGTTCAGACTGACTTCCTGTTAACGCAGATATTTGATTCTAGCTGTTGCCGAAGTATTGAGTTTTGGGGAAAATTACTTTTCACATGGGTTACATGCTGTAGGAGTTGGTGAGGTTTGGTCCATTAATAAATGACAAGATCATTTAAAAAACTATTTTGTTTGTTTCAACAGAAACAATTACGTGTTGTTATAAACTGAAACAAAGAAAATCTCTCTGAAAAGTATACACATGCACAAACACCACACAGCTTGGGTTTTATTCCTGCGTTTTCTGTTTGCAGATACTGTGGACTCTCCCACATCCTCGAAGCCAGACCTCAGTGTGTGTCCGTCGTCTCCTCCCTCTCCTCAACACTCCTCTTCCAGCTGCGGTCCCCTGTCGCCCCCTCAGGCCAGGGTGAGCTTTCACACACACCCATCCCAGACAAGAGGGAAAATTAAATGCACTCCCTCCTGGGCCGTGTTCCAGAACTGGTTTTAACACATTCTCCTTCATGTATTTTCAAATCCCCATCACCGTGTTCGAGAGATATCCCATACTTAATCAGCTGAAGGGAAGTTTTTTCGACGAGACTCTCGGATGCCTGAGAGATTAAATCATCGGTTTTGATTTCAGTCAGAGTACTTACCCACAAGGCACTGCTGCATGATGCAATTTTCCACTCAGAATGGTAAGAAAGAGAAGAGGACAAAAGACAGAGATGTTTGTTAGTAAAGCATGGATAACAAAATGTTTAATATATAAAATACGAATAATAATTATTCATTCCAGCTGAGTTTCAATCTAGCCTTGTGTTACTATTTTGCTGGCCGGTTATCAATGAGCATGCTGGGTAATTACTTAATAAGGAAGCTAATCTCCATGAATACCCTTTCTTTTTTGATATTTATGTCACTTTCTGATAAAAAATGAAATAGATATACATTTTTAGCATGGAGAATTAACACAGAATTTTTAAGGATTTTTACTTTCATTTAAATTGAAATGAAGATGATTTTCTGAATTTTGTAATTAGGTTTTGATTTCCTAATTTGGGTCACTGGGAGGCTGGCACCCATCCCAGCCAACCCTGGGAGAGGGCTATAGCAGAATTTTTATTTTGAATTACACAATATATAGAACATTTAAAGGTGCCAGTACTAATTTTTTTATTGTGAAAAAAATTTAATTAAACAAGGAGCAGTCATGTGTTGGTTTCGTAAGTGTTCACACCATGGGTAAACACCTTGCAATTGTAGCCAGTACTCTTGAATACATGTCTTTCAGTGTTTCATCTGGATCGTGATACTATTGCCAGATGTCTTCACCCAAGGTCTGAGAGTATTTACAGATAGAATCGGCAAACCGCAGATTTTCAGCATCTCATTTTAATTTAGAGTCAGGGCCTTGATTTGGCTTTAAAAAAAAAAAAAAACACAGCCAGATTCTTGGCTTGCACTGATTAAAGATGTACCAAGGCAAACCGCTGTCACAAGCCAAAATAGTGCTGTCCAGATCTGCCGAAAACAGTGTATGTTTTTCATTTCTTAAAAAGACACTTTACTTCAAACCATTCAAATGTCTGCTTTTGTGCATAATTTCCACAAGAGGGCAGCCTAAGACAACAAGAAACATAACTACCAGGCCATGTATATTTATTTCTGCGTAAACATCATAATTCGCTGTCAATCATTCATTTTGTGAACCGCTTAATCCTGATTAGGGTCGCGGGAAGGCTGGCGCCCATCTCAGCCGACTCCGGGCACGGGCAATGCGAGACATGTGAGAGACATTAACAGCCTTTGATAACCTAGTTAGATGTACTGGGGGGGTTAAGGGGAAATTGGTGTTTTTGGATTGTGGGAGAAAACTGGGAGACCCAAAGGAAACCCATGCAAGCAGAGGAAGAACATGCAAACTCCACACAGAAACACCTGAGCCCAGATGTCAAACCCAGGGCATTGTTGCTGTGAGGTGGGCTTTCTAAAACCTACACCATCGTGCAGCCTTTCCACCGAGTCGGAGGCAAATAATTGTTTTCGTAGATACTCCAAGAGAACATAAGAGAAGCAGTCTTCAATGAGATTTTTCTGATTTATTTTTAGATTTTGGACTGAGTTAAGTGTTACCGAGTTTGCAATGGTGCAGTGATTGCTACTACATAGTCCTCCTAGACCAGTGCTTCTCAATTAATTTCTGTGGCGCCCCCTCGAGGAAGAAAAAAAACATTTTACCCCCCCCCCCCACCGCCCCGTGAGCGATTATAAGTACTATTATTTGTCTATAAAATTATTAGTACACCTCTTCATAATGTTGTATCTTTATTAACATTAAAAACAAAACAAAAAAATATATAGTTCAACTGACAATAAAAATTCATTAACGTTGTTTTTTTAATCTGTAATAGAAAAGATTGAAAGTGCACCAAATGTGCCTGAAATAAAAAACAAAACAAAACACATCCTTATTTAAACTCATTTAATTTATGTCTTAATATCTCCATCTCTTTCCACCTTTCTCTTCATCCCTGTTTCTTGAGGGGTTGTTTACTGCACTTCATATCGTTTGCTCATGCGAGAAAACTGCTATACCATAGCGCGACAATGAGAGCGCCACTGCCAGCTACTGGAGTGGAGATGCAATTACACTTAATTCTCATGCACAATTCCAGAAAACATTATTCCCCAGGGTCATACCCCCCCCCCCATCAGCATCACACTGCGCCCCCTCTGGTATCATACCACCCCACTACTGTATTTGAGAAGCACTGCTCTAGACAGAACACTGAGTGGACTATTCAATTCAATCATATTTATCAAGCCTGAGGCACATAATTGTTCTACAAATAAAAAGCACACAAGCAAGATTTTAATGGCTTATTATTTACATTTAAGAAATCATAATGAATGCTGTTGAGATCCGAGCAGACGCGCAAGTGCAAGAGCTGTGTAACAGCATGTCTTTAAATCGTTCTATGAGATTAAGCATATACTTCTAAGAAAAATAAAGAAAAGCAAACTAAAATGAGATTTTGTAGGTTATTATATTTTACCACGACAATGGCAGGTTCGATGAGCTCCATCTCTTTTGTGTACTCAGCAGAGTTTAGTACATACTACATGGAACCTGAATTAAGCAGTACTCCAATATAGGGGTTTTAGTGCATACACCAAAACTCATGAAAAAGATTTGTGTGATTGTCTGTCCTCTTGATTCAGTCATTATCCACTTAAAATTATCATTTTAAATCCCCAGATAGTGGACCAATCCAGCCTTACAGTAGCCATGGAATCTGTATCCAATTTATTTATTTAAAGCTTATCTAGAGACTCCACATATTTTCTTTCGACCAATAAAAACCCAAAAGTATTTCAAGATGAGGACTTTAGATTTTTAGATGGTAGTTGTATTATTCACTAATTTCTGCTTGCCCTACAATTCAATTTCAATTGAAGCAGTGATTGTAATGTGACGATGAATGCCACACTTAGCCTACTGTCAGGCAGTACATTCAGTGCTCAAACACAGACCTAGAATTTTCACTTTTCAGAGCAACTGGGGAAATGATCATCTACAGCTGTTAAGAAAGTGCTACATGATAGGTCAGTCAGGGACTGCTTACTTCTTTAGTCTACCAATCAGGTAGCACATTCATCATGAATGAGTTTAACCTGTGCAAAAATATATTCATTATTTTCCACTAGTGAATATTAGCTATTGAATATTTGTTACAGTCGCCCCCCCTACTTACGAAATTAATCTGTTCCAGTGCCTTTTTCGGAACGTATGAGTTTCGTAAGTAGGGGTGCATTTTACATGTAAAACGCCTGATTCGTTCCAAGGCTCCCAAGACTACCCCATAAACCCTTTAAAAATGATAAAAGTACACCAATTTTGTATGAAATATGTGTTAAAAGTAAGAAAATTATTTATTAAACCATTTAAACATTTTTATTAACATATTAAACCATTTTATTAACATTCATTAATTAAACCATTATTAAACATTTTTTATTAACGCACACACACAACACTGTCTATCTCTATCTCTATCTTTCTCTGTCGCCACACACACACACACACACACACACACACACACACACACACACACACACACACACACACACACACACACACACACACCTCTCTCTCTTTCTCTGTCTCTCTAGTGTGTTTTGCCGAATGTGGGCTCTGCCCACACGCAGCACAGCTGACGGAGCTTTTGATTAATGTATTTAAAGTGTACATTTAGGGGACTGTATTCAAAGCGGAATTACAGTACCTGCTTGAAAGTTTAGAGGTCCTGATTCAATATTAACTTGCTTCCTTTGAAGATCGGAGGTCTTGTCCCACAGAGCACTCTGCTTTTCATGCTTCCTTCTGCTTCAATATCTTTCCGAAATAATCACCTCCGTCACTGTATTTCCAATGTAAGGTCTCCTTCTGCTTCAATATCATCACGATTGTAAAGGGGTTTCAACCATACTCCTGTGCGATCATTTTCTATTAACACACAACACACACACACACACACACACACACACACACACCTGTCTCTCTCGCTCTCTCCCTCTCTCTCTCTCTCTCTCTCTCTCTCTCGCACTCTCTCTCACACACACACACACAATACAGTACACATTAAATGTGTATTGTATACACATTAAATGTTTATTGTTGCGCTGCGGGCTCCGCCCACAAGCAGGACGCCGGAGCATTTTAAGATGTGGACTTCAAAGCGCATTCCCAGCTTGACAGATCGGAGGTCCAAAATCAACTTTAACTTGATTCCTTGAGGAATTGGAGGTTCAGATGAGCCGCGTTTTGCTCACATGCGCCACATTTATTAAACATTTACTGAATTAAACAACTTAAAAAACTAAATTTAAAACTAAAGAGTTAAGCCTCTTTTCATCTCTGACTGACTCTGTAGGCAGTCTGTCTCGCTCTCGCTCTCTCTCTCTCTCTCTCTCTCTCTCACACACACACACACACACACACACACACACACACACACGCACCCACACACACACATACACACTCTCTCACACACACACACACGAACACACACACGCAACGCACAGCAGACGGAATGACTCTATTTAAATGAGGTCGGATAATAATTATTCATTCCAGCTGAGTTTTAATCTAGCCTTGTGTTACTATTTTGCTGGCTGGTTATCAATTAGCATGCTGGGTAATTACTTAATAAGGAAGCTAATCACCATACTAATCTCCATGAATACCTTTTCTTTTTTGATATTTATGTCACTTCTGATAAAAAAATGAAATAAATATACATTTTTAGCATGGAGAATTAACACATAATTTTTTCAGAGGTCCTCATTCAATATTAACTTGCTTCTTTGCGAGATTGGAGGTCTTCTCCCTCGGAGCTCTCTGTTTTAATATCGTGATGAAATAATTGCCTCCGTCATTGTATTTCCGCTTTAAGGTCTCCTTCTGGTTCAATATCGTCCCGATTGTAGAGGGGTTTTGGCGATAACAAAATATAACGCTGCATGATCAATCTCAAAACAAGCCAACAGTCAACTCTCCTTCACGCGTGTGACAAACAGGAAGTATGGGTACAGGAAGTATGGGTAACGTCAGTTGCCTTTTGGCCAATGGGAGGCCAGTGGGGCAGGATGTTGGGAGACAGCCAATGAGAGAGCAACTCGCGCATCGTGTGAAATTTTGATTGGCGCGGTTTAATTTTGAATGGCGCATTTAGTGCTTTTCGTAAGAAGAGGTTGTTTTTGTATCCCGGGGACAAACCTGGAATTTTTGTACCCAGGGGGTTTTGTAAGTAGGGGGCCTACTGTATTTTGATAATTTAGTGGTAGAATAGAATTTAAAATATTCAGTGCATTTGTTTTGTCTTCAATTTTAACCAGTAAGCCTTCTGATTAAAGAATCCATGCAGCATGGTACTTCCACTACCATGCTTCTTTTTGCAGTCATGCATTTGTCCTCTTATAAATTCTTTGCACAGCATTTGGATGGTCCCAGTATTTAAGATTGGGATGAGCTCAGGAGCAAGAGCAAGAGAAATGGGTTGTGTCTATACATTGTCTGTACAACTTTGGAAGGAAATGTCATAGGATCACCAAATATGATGGATGGATTCAGCTCATAGAGAGAATTAGGTGGAATTGTACGTGGGTCACATTGGCCTTGTTTCAAGTTCACTTTTTCTATATTCAGCTTGTCAAGGATTGTTAGTGCAATACACTTAGGAAATAACACAGGCTCACAAAATGTGGTGGATGGGTTACCTTTAGGAAGGTCTCAGCTGGGATTGTATATGTTTCACCTGGGCCTTGTTGGGCCTAAGGTCAGCTTGAATTCAAAGTGAACTTTTCTATATTTGTATGTTACTTTATGGACCTTTCAATGGGAGTGTCTTGACACATTTCTTTATTTTTCATGCGTATACCCTTCTCTGGGCTGAGAAAGTAACACACACCGTCACTGACTGGTCTTTCCTGCACAGGATATAGAGACTGTAGGTACCCTGGAGAGTGACGCATCTCCTCCTCCACGTCCTTCAGGATTCCAGTTTTTCCTACCAATCGGAACAGGGGGCAGCCTCCTTCCACCCAGCTCCATACTGACTGCCCGGCGTCGGGACAGAAGGGATTCTCCTGAACTGGGAGAGGAACAGCTCGCCTGCCGCTGGCTACGGGTGAGCAGGATGATTACTCCAAGATTTAATGAGAACTCTTGTGTGAATGAATCACATGATACCAGTTTTTCTCTGGGTGACAGTGAACAGACTTCAGACTGAGTACAGAACACAAATAACAAAAGTGCCATCTAAGAGCACATTCCTGCGAGGAATATCTTACAGGGCAATACCAAGTTGTTGGAAGTCTGTAAAATGTCACCATCTGCACTTAATTAACCAGTTATTAAACAGGTTTAAAATGGAAAGAAAATACATGTACCAACCAGAGTAAAGGTTATTAACCTCACCTTAATATATACATGTTTACACGAGCATGCTGAGCATTTTTAAAACTATTACAATTCAAAGTTAATGTTGTTTTTATATTCTGTTTTCCTGTTTTGCTGTTACTTACAGTGGCCTCTACTGTCTGCTTTTTAACATTTCTTTTTCTGCATGGCTCTGCAGTGCCACCTGCTGTTTGAATGCCTGCAGGATCTGGTGGATCACGTGACCGAGTCCCACGTAAAGCCAGAAAGGAGCTCAGGCTATTGCTGCCACTGGGAGGGGTGCGCGCGCAAGGGTCGCGGCTTCAACGCCAGGTGCTTGACATTTACAGTGCAGCTCAAATTCATTGTTTTTTAAAATGAATGCCAACTCAAACAATAAAGAACAGAAATAAATGTTCCTTGCACATGACATGAGTACTTTAAAGTGTTCAGGAGGGAAATGTAAAGGAAAAAAAGTAAGCCTTTTCAGGATAATTTTTCAGCACAAATACAAAAGTTATGAGGTAATATTCTATTGCTGTTCACAGTGACTGAGAGCGGTTTGGTATCTGAACCGGAACCGTCAGCAGACAGTATTGTTAAAGATTTTCTTTTTTTAAGGCAGTTTTCTAGAAAAATAACCCATGATGAGTGAGTTATAACTATTTAATAATAATAGACATATAAATTATTGTATTGTATTTAATTATTTCTTTTCAATTTCATTTCAACTTCTTCCGGGGCTGGGTCGTTTGGGCAGCAGAATGAGCAGTGATGTATAGATGTCCCTCTTCCCAGCCACTTCCTCTAGCTCTTCCAGAAAGGGGGGTGTGTTTACTCTGAGGTGTTCCCAGACCAGCCGAGTCCCTCCAACGTATTCTGGGTCAACCCCGGGGTCTCTTAATGGTTGGACATGCCCGAAAAAGCACATCAGGGAGGCGTTCATAGCAGATGCCTGAGCCACCTTGACTGGCTTCTCTCAACACGGAGGAGCAGTGGTTTCTACTCAGCTCCTCTCAGATCGCTTAGTTTCTCACCCTATCTCTAAGGGAGAACCCCGCCACTCTGCAAAGGAAGCTCGTTTTAGCCTCTTTTATTCATGATCCTGTCCTTTCTGTCATTACTCAAGGCTCGTGACCATAGCTTAGGGTTGGATCGTGGCTCAACTGGTAAATTGAGAGCTCTGCCTTGTGGCTCAGCTCTCTCTTCATCACGTTGAACCAGCTCCACAGGAGCAACAAGCTCCGCTTCACTGCAGAGGCTGCAGCGATCCATCTGTCCATCTCCTGCTTCAACCTTCCCTTATATGTGAACAAGACAGTGAGATACTTGAACTCCCCTCCACTTGGGGCAGGACCTCAGTCCAGATCCGGAGGGTGCATTCCACCCATTTCCGGATGAGAAGCACATGGGTACAAGTTTTCCGGCATATTCCAGAAATTCCGGTTTTCCCAAGCTTGAATTAACTATTTTTCTAATTCGTATAAATCCGTCAAAATTTTTCGGGGGAGGTGGGGTGTTAGAGGTGTTTTTCTGCTCGGATAGCGCAATCTCGCAATCTACCATGCATACTCAGTTACTGAAATTAGACAAAGCAAAGAGAGTTGTAAAATGAATGAAAACCCGAATCCAGAAAAGAACGAGAACTCTCCACTCTGCTGGTGATTCACATTAGTGCAGGCTGAGAACTAAGCAAGTATTCAACGGCGCCCTTGCTCACTTGAAAGATCGGAAGTCTGGATAAGCCGTGCTTTGTCTCAAGCACAAGCAAGTGAACTTGCTTCAAGTGCCTACTTTCGGTGGAGCGCCTCACATATGGTAAGCCACTTGTTGATTGGCTGTTTTAAGCTTAATGTAAAGTGACTCGGCTCAGCTTCATGTAAAGTGACTCGGCTCAATGCAAATTTGCATTGTGTTGTGTTTAAAATGGTGCAAACTTTAATGAAAGAAGAGGAATCCTGCGTGTCAGAAATAGATAAGGCTGTTAAGAATAAGTTTAAGTGGGTAGAAAAGGTTGTGAAATTTGAGGTGAAAATCGGTAAACAGACTCGGAACATATCAGAACCTTTGGTGAGTTTCATAAAGAAATCTGACGTCGCCGACAAGGTCTTGTGTGTTTATTGCAATGACCTTATCAATTATGGATCTCGCGGATGTATTGCACTTTTGGCCGACAGACAAGCACACTCAGAGGGAATTACTAAATATTTATTTCGTTTAGATTACGTGAAATCCCATTGAAATGTAACTTCATAAAAGTAACCTATATTGGTAAAATCATTGTGTGATAAACTTACTCGCATTGTTGATAATAACAATTTAATCATCATCATCATCATCATCATCTTCTTCCGCTTAGTCCAGGGTCGGGTCGCAGGAGCAGCAACCTTAGCAAAGAGGTCCAGACATCCCTCTCCCGAGCTACTTCCTCCAACTCTCCCGGGGGGACACCGAGGCGGTCCCAGACAAGCCGAGAGACATAGTCCCTCTAGCGTGTTCTAGGTCGACCCCGGGGTCTCTTCCCGGTTAGACATGCCCGAAACACCACACCAGGGAGGCGTCCAGGGGGGCATTCTGACCAGATGCCCGAGCCACCTCAACTGGCCCCTCTAAATGCGGAGGAGCAGCGGATCTACTCCGAGCTCTCCCCGGATGGCGGAGCTTCTCACCCTATCTCTAAGGGAGAACCCCGCCACCCGGCGAAGGAAGCTCATTTCAGCCGCTTGTATCTGTGATCTTGTTCTTTCGGTCATTACCCAAAGCTCGTGACCATAGGTGAGGGTTGGAACATAGATCGACTGGTAAATTGAGAGCTTCGCCTTGCGGCTCAGCTCCTTTTTCACCACGACGGACCGGTACAGGCACCGCTTAACAGCAGAGGCTGCAGCGATCCGTCTGTCGATCTCTCGCTCCATCCTTCCCTCACTCGTAAACAAGACCCCAAGATACTTAAACTCCTCCACTTGGGGCAGGACCTCATTCCCGACCCGGAGGGTGCATTCCACCATTGTCCGACTGAGAACCATGGCCTCGGACTTGGAGGTACTGATCTTCATCCCGAATGCTTCGCACTCAGCTGCGAATCGCTCCAATGAGAGCTGGAGGGCCCGACTTGATGAAGCTAAAAGGACAACATCATCCGCAAAAAGCAGAGACGATATCCGATGACCACCAAACCAGAACCCCTCATTGCCTCGACTGCGCCTAGAAATTCTGTCCATAAAAATTATGAACAGAATCGGTGACAAAGGACAGCCTTGGCGGACTCCAACTCCCACTGGAAACGAATCTGACCTGCTGTTACCAATACGGACCAAACTCTGGCTCCAGTGATACAGCGACCGAATAGCTCGTAACAACGGATCCGGAACGCCGTATTCTCGGAGCACGCCCCACAAGATCTTTCGAGGGATACGGTCGAAAGCCTTCTCCAAATCCACAAAGCACATGTGGACAGATTGGGCAAACTCCCATGCCCCCTTCAGAATCCTGTGGAGCGTATAGAGTTGGTCAAGAGTGCTGCGGCCAGGACGAAAACCACATTGTTCCTCCTGAATCCGAGGTTCGACTATCGGTCGGATCCTCCTCTCTAGTACCCCTGCATAGACTTTCCCAGGTAGGCTGAGGAGTGTAATTCCCCGATAATTGGAACACACCCTCCGGTCCCCCTTCTTAAAAATTGGGACCACCACCCCAGTTTGCCAATCCAGAGGTACAGCCCTCGATGACCACGCCATGTTGCAGAGACGTGTCAACCAAGACAGTCCTACAACATCCAGAGCCCTGAGATATTCCGGGCGGATCTCGTCCAACCCCGGAGCTCGACCACCGAGGAGCTTTTTGACAACCTCAGTGACCTCCACTCCAGTGATGGGCGGACCCTCACCCGAACCCCCAGGGTCTTCCTCTTCCACGGAGGGCGTGTTGGTGGGATTGAGAAGGTCCTCAAAGTATTCCCTCCACCTCTCAACAACATCCCCAGTCAAGGTAAGCAGCTCCCCACCTCCACCGTAAACAATGTTTGTGAAGAACTGCTTCCCCCTCCTGAGGCGTTGGATGGTGGCCCAGAACCTTTTTGAGGCCAACCGATAATCACTCTCCAGGCCCTCACCGAACTCCTCCCACGCCCGAGATTTTGCATCTGCGACAGCCTCGGCTGCAGCACGTTTGGCCTGCCGGGCCAATTTAATATGTATGGGAATTTTATTTTCATTTTATTCTTTTTTTTTTAATTTGCAGCCAAACGTAAGTAATCCGTGTTCAATTTGAAAATACTCAATACATTGGTGATGGTTGTCATATAAATTAATACACTGTCATTGTTATTTACTTGAGTAGTATCTTAACATTAACCTGGGACAGTTAGTTGAAAATGTTTCAGAAATTTCTAAAGTAGTTTACAGGAATTTTCATCTTTCATTTGTACAACACAAAACATAGAGCCATGGTTGACCTATTTCTCAATTCTGTGTATATATTACATTGCAAATGTACATATATGTTTACAAATAATTATATTCCAGTTACTCTATGCTCGATGATATGTTGACCAACTGTAGATAGCAAACAGGGCCACGCCCCCAGACAACCCCCCCACCCCCCCGTATATTTTGCTGTTGCCATGTATGACCTTGTGGAGAGTAGGACTTGAACCCCCAACCTTAGGATCAGCGATCCAGTGCCCTATACCACCAGGCAACCACTGCTCCTCCTGCAGTTTATCATGTCTTTATTGATTTGATTACCTCTCAAATTTCTTTCATCGCTGATAAGGTTGGGGTTCAAGTCCCCACAAGGTTGTCACTGTCCCCCCAGTGCAGCTAACTGGGTGATCAAAGGCAGGCCATGTTTCTCACTGCCTATGGAGGGAGGTTCATGTAAAAGAACTACTGCTGACTTTCGTAAAGAGTAGACTGCAAAGCCGTCAGCATGTTTCTGTCTCTTGCTAAAAGGGTTGTGACAGAAAGGGCATCCGACGTAAAAACCTATGTCAAATCAAATGTGCGAATCCGATGATTCGCTGTGGCGACCCCTGAGAAAGGGAAAAAGCTGAAAGGAAAAGAAGATATATATATATATATATATATATATATATATATATATATATATATATATATATATATATATGAATTTGCAGATTGTATATTGCTGTAAATGTTGGTAAAAGATTGCACGAGAGACAGCCATTTTAACTTGTGATTTAAATTTTTTTCCCAAGCCCCCCTGGCGACACCATGCCCGTCTGACTACGTCAGACTATTCAGGCTTTTCAAGATTTCCAACATGAACAGATGGAAGCATGACCTTGAACTTCCAGGTGTCGATTCTCATTCTGGCCGATTTGCAGTCGGCTGCAAATTGCTCTAGCGAAAGCTTGAGGTCCCGACTTGATGAACCCCAAAGGACAATCCTTTGACCACCAAACCAGAACCCCTCAATGCCTCAGCTGCCCATTGAAATTCTATCCATAAATAGTTTGAACGGAACCAGTGACAAAGGACAGCCTTGGTGGACTCCATCCCTCACCTGAAACAAAGTCGACCTCTTGTTATCAATTCGGACCAAGCTCTGACTCCAGGGATCCTGAGACTAAATATCTCATAGCAACGGGTTTTGTACACCATATTCCTGGTGCACGCCCCACAAGATAGCCAAGGGCCACAATCGAAAGCCTCTAATTTCAAAACACATGTAGACAGACTGGTAAACTCTCATGCCCCTGCCAGGATCCTGTAGCGTGTATAGAGCTGGTTGAGAGTGCGGTGGCCAGGACGAAAACATTTATTCAATTTTTATTTCTACTTGTTCTTCAATTTCATTTCACTTTCGACCTTGGAGAGCCCTGTTTGTATGTTCGGATGTTCGCAAAACGAATGTTTGTAAGCTGAGGAGCATCTGCGTCGGCCTTCTACTTACGAAATTAATCTGTTCCAGAGCCTTTTTCGGAATCTGGAGTTTTCGTAAGTAGAGGCGCATTTTCCATGTAAAACGCGTGATTCGTTCCAAGGCTCCCAAGACTACTCCATAAACCCTTTAAAAATGATAAAAGTACACAAATTTTGTATGAAATGTGTTAAAACTAAACAAAATTATTTATAAAACCATTTAAACATTTTTATTAACATATTAAACCATTTTATTAACATTCATTAATTAAACCATTATTAAACATTTTTTATTAACGCACACACACAACACTGTCTCTCTCTATCTCTCTCTCTCTCTCTTTCTCTCTCTCTCACACACACACACACACACACACACACACACACACACACACACACACACACACACACACACCTCTCTCTTTCTCTGTCTCTCTGGTGTGTTTTGCCGAATGTGGGCTCTGCCCACACGCAGCACAGCTGACGGAGCTTTTGATTAATGTATTTAAAGTGTACATTTAGGGGACTGTATTCAAAGTGGAATTACAGTACCTGCTTGAAAGTTTAGAGGTCCTGATTCAATATTAACTTGCTTCCTTTGAAGATCGGAGGTCTTGTCCCACAGAGCACTCTGCTTTTCATGCTTCCTTCTGCTTCAATATCTTTCCGAAATAATCACCTCCGTCACTGTATTTCCAATGTAAGGTCTCCTTCTGCTTCAATATCATCACGATTGTAGAGGGGTTTCAACCATACTCCTGTGCGATTTTGCTCAACGGCATCCCACTTTCGTATTTTTTTATTATCTCCTGCTTCAGTTTGATTGATAATGGAGCCCGCTTTTTCTTTTCTGTGTCACCGGGAATCACTTTCTTGGGGTCCATGATGGATAATGAAATGCTGCAATGATCAATCTCAAAACAAGCCAAAAGACCTGTTCAACTCTCCTTCACGCGTGTGACAAACATGAAGTATGGGTACAGGAAGTATTGGTACAGTTCAGCTCCCTCCTGGCCAATGGGACGCCAGCAGAGCAGGATGTTGGTAGACAGACAATGAGATAGCAACTCATTTGAATTTTTGAATGGCGTGTTTGAATTTTTGAATGGCGCATTTGGCTTTTCGTAAAAAGAGGTTGTTTTCGTAAAAAGAGGTTGAAAATTTAGGAAGATGTTTTTCGTAACCTGTATTGTTTGTATTCAGAGGTTTTCGTAAGTAGAGGGTCGACTGTGTATATATATATATATATATACACATACAGTCAGCCCCCGACTTTAATGTGTTCCAGCGCCTTAACGTGGGAGTTTCGTCAGTAAGGGTCGCATTTTACATGTTAAACGCCTGATTCATTCCAAGGCTCCCAAGACAACCCAAGACAACCCAAGAAACCCTTTAAAAATTATAAAAGTACACCAATTTTGTATGAAATATGTGTTAAAAGTAAAAGAAAACTATTTATTAAACCATTTAAACATTTCATTAACATATTAAACCATTCTATTAACATATTTATTAAATCATTTAACCATTTAAACATTTTTTATTAACACACACACACAACACACACACACACACACACACACACACACACCTGTCTCTCTCTCTCTCTCTCTCTCTCTCTCACACACACACTCACACACACACACAGACACACGTACGCATTAAATGTTTATTGTGGTGCTGCGGGCCACGCCCACAAGACGTGGAATTCAAAGCGCATTCCCAGCTTGACAGAACGGAGGTCCAAACTGAACTTGAACTTGATTCCTTGAGGGATCGGAATTCCAGCTCAGCTCACTTGCGCCATATTTATTAAACATTTACTGAATTAAACAACTTAAAAAACGAAACTAAAAACTAAAGAGTTAAGCTTCCTTCTGTCTCTCTCTCTCTCTCTCTCTCTCTCTCTCTCTCTCTCTCTCTCTCTCTCTCTCTCGCTCTCTACACACACACACACATATACACACACACACACACACACACACACACACACACACACACACACACACACACCGACAGGATGCTTTATTTAAAGCACAATTGCAGTACCTGTTTGAAAGATCAGAGGTCCTCACTGTATTTCCGCTTTAAGGTCTCCCTCAGGTTCTGCGTCATCCCTCCTAGCCAATGGGAGGCCAGCAGGGCGGGATGTTGAGAGACAGCCAAATGAGAGAGCAACTCGTGCATCGTATGAAATTTTGATTGGCGCATTTGAATTTTGAATGGCGATTTTCGTAAGAGGGGTTGTTTTCGTATCCCAGGGACGAAAAACTTAGGAAAATGTTTTTCGTAACCAGGGATTTTCGTACCCAAGGGGTTTCATAAGTCGGGGGCCGACTGTATATATACATATACACATACTTCGTGCTTCAATTCATGCGGCTTCAGTATATTGCATTTTTTAAAACAATATCATATTCGATGTAATAAGTGCCCTGCTCCAATAAGCCCCCCTCCCACCCCTGTGTTTTTGATCCTATGTCTAATAACTGCCCATGTGTACTAGGAGCAAAATGGTAGATAAAACTTACCAATTTTATTCGATCAGTCTCTGTAAATGTAAAATGAGGTGTTTACTGCCTGCAAAAGTGAGTTTACATGGTATTTCAAGACCCCCTGCCACTGGGGAATGTCTATAATGTTCATCAGTAACAACACATTTGATTGTTCTGCTGTGCTATAAAAAACAGGAAAATATTTTGCTGTTCTCTTGGCAAATGTCCAACAAGATGAATCATTAGAAACTACTACAGCAAAACTATGGGATGCTCTGAATGAATGAAGTGATGAGCCAGATATGGACCTATCAAAAAGTAACGACAAGGATTTTTTACCCGATTCTCTCGCTCACTAACTTCATACATTTAAAGGCGTTCCTGGCCATGTGTTTAACAATGTGCCATGTGCTAAAGCTAACCTTTATGTTGATTGGTTCAACATGGCATGTGCTAAAGTTGACATTCATGTTGATTGATTCGATTTTACATCAGGGGAAAATATTTAAATGAACAGCGCCGGGAGGGAAAATTAAAGGGTCTTTTTTTTTAAAATGATGCTGTTTTCTGTTTATTTTCAGCTTTCATATAAGTAATTTGGTTGATACCACAAAATGAAAAACACAAATACCAGTAAAACTATTTTATTTTTCTATTATTATTCATGTTTTCCACCTCTATGGTAATAAGCACTTACCGTTCCACTCCGCTGGTAAACATAAACATTTTAGTAAGCGCCCACCCATTCAATTTTAAAGCGCCCTGGGCGCTTATCACGACAAATACGGTATTCATCGAATTAAAAATAAGGGAATCAAGGAAGAACAGGGGAAAAGCTAAGGAAAATACAGCAAAAGCAAAGCCGATTATGAAAAAAACAAAAAAAAAAAACAAAAACCAAAAAATTCCTAAACAAACACAAAACAAGAAAACACCCCAAAACCTCCCACCAAAACTCACTTACATGTTTGTGAGGTGCGCATCTGAGTGCATCTTATGCATTATATTTAAATAATTTTTTATTGAATCTAATTCTTTTTTAATGTTTAATTGTTACTATAAGCATTATAAAATACATTGCATATGTATTTACTGATATTATATATACATATATACATGTTTGTATACATCAGTTGTCGGGGGGATGATCCTACTTCGTGGAATTCGGTGGTCGTGTGTGGATCTCGGCCCCAATTAACCGCAGAAAGTGAGGGATCCCTGTATATGGTTTTATATTATGTTAAATTAAACAAGGTGCCCCAATAATACTTCCCACATTTCACGAGTATTGCTAAAGATAATCACATTATTGTTTACACATGAAACGTCATTCAATACAGTTTTTATATATCATTTTTTAAAGTTGATCCTCCAAATAGTGGCCGTTATTGTCTATACACACTTGGAGGTGATTTCTGTAGACTAACGTGGAGGTCAGAGGAACGGGCCGGCACCTGACATCACCATGCAACAAGGCCATCTGATCTAGAAACATTTCCCTCAGCACTTCCAATGATATACAAGCTAAAGGTGTTCCATAACTCCATCTTACTGAAACATCTCGAGTTCTTCAAAGCTGTTCACTTAAAAACTTTTTAAAAACTTTCCATGTAACCTTCAGAAGTTATGACAACATTTCTTCAAAGGAAATAAAACTGTATTGAATCAATTTTTATGTGTGTAAATAATAATTTAAATATCTTTTACCTTTTTTAAATTTATCCTTCAGCTATGAAAGTTTTTTCTGAGTCACTTTCAATTCATTTATTCATTTTCGGAACCGCTTAATCCTAAATAAGGTCACAGGGAGGCTGGCATCCATCTCAACTGACTCCAGACAAGGGCGGGGTACAGCCTGGCCAGCTCGCCAGGCCATCACAGGGCCAACACCCACACAACAATTTATACCCATGCTCACACCTACTGGTGATTTGGAACAGTGAATTAACCAACTGTACACGTTTTTGGACTATGGGCAGAAACCAGAGTACCTGTAAGAAACCCACACAAGCATAGGGAGAACATGCCACACAGAAGCACCAGAGCTGGGAATTGAACACAAGGCCTTCTTGTTGTAAGGCAGACGTGCTAACCACTACCCCACTGTGCCGCTGTCATTTTGATTTATATTATTCATTCATACATTCATTTTTTTGGAACCACTTAATCCTCATTAGGGTCGGGGGAGGCTGGTGCCCATTCCAGCCTACTCTGGGTGAGGGCAGAGTACACCCTGGACAGCTCGCCAGGCCATCGCAGGGCGGAAACATGCTGACGGCTTTGCAGCTACTCGTGTTGAAAGTCAGCAATGGTTCTTTTACATGATACATGAACCTGTTACCACAGACAGTGAGAGACATGGCCGGCCTTTAGTAACCCAGTTATCTGCACTGGGGGGAGTGACAACCCATGGAGAGTGGGGCTTTAATCTCCAACCTTAGGATCAGTGATCTAGCACCTTTACCACCAGGCCACCACTTCGTAAGATAAGATAAGATAAGATACAGCTTTATTAATCTCACAATGGAGAAATTCACTGTTACAGGCTCTTGAGGTACCATCAGTAGGGGGTGCAAAAATAGATACAAGTACAAACATACACACATACATATATTATATAAGTAAATAAATAAATAGATACATAATTATATTATATAAATAATACATATAATAAATATGGTTTTATAATAGTTTTATCATCTCATAGTAACTTTTATTTTATTGACAAGAGATTTGTAATTCTAAAGAGGAGAAAACTTACACATTAATGTTACCCCGAGTGCAGCTAACTGGGTTATCAAAGGCCGGCCATGTTTCTCACTGTCTATGATGTGAGGCATGTAAAAGAACCATTGCTGACTTTCGACAAGAGTAGGCTTGCAAAGCGGTTGGCATGTTTCCGCCCTGTGATGGCCTGGTGAACTGTGTAGGGTGTACTCTGCCCTCGCCCGAAGTCAGCTGGGATGGGCGCCAATCTCCCCGCGACCCTAGTTAGGATTAAGCGGTTACAAAAATGGAACGGAACATTTATGTTATATGTGGTAATCAGTATGCAGTAAAAGTTGTATTTGTACCCTATACAATGACGCATTATGCTTAAAGCTAGTCACTTAGTATATTTGAGTTTAAATATGTAGGAATTAAACAGTATCAACAAACACCTGTGCTTTTATAGGAAAATTACTTTATTGTGGGTGGCTGTAACCTAACTGAACAAACCCTGTGACTAATCATTGCAAAACACAAGGCTCAGTGGAATATAATGCAACTGCATTAATGTCCTTCACAGCAGTTAACAGGAATATCATGCAATGCTCTTTAATTAGCCACATTGCTTATTTTTTATTCCAAGGCTCACTGTCTCTGGAATATTAAAAACATTAGTTCCTGTTCCCCTAACTCTTTTTCACATTTTTTATTAGGTGTAAAATAATTCATCATGTACAATTCTGAACTGTGAGCTCCTCGTGTTACAGTTACGCATTACTCATCTGTTTGTTTTTGTGGTAATCATTCACCAGACACACTAAAGTCTATGAGATGACCCAACTTTGCATTTTATAGTCCACTCATGAGGATCAGTCAGATGCTTAAATGACTGGCAAAGCAAACACCCATGTTCACTTACTTTTCGCTCTGTCTGACATGAATATGAAGTTAAACTTGTAATGATGTAAATAGATCTCATGGTCAGACTTATTGGAAAGTTCCTGTCTATGTAAATGTAATCACTATCGTAATATTACTTTACTTTGGTACAATTGCACAGACAGTGGTGGCCTGGTGGTAAAGGTGCTGGATTGGTGATCCGAAGGTTGTGGGTTCAAGCCCCCCTCCCACCAGGTTCTCCCTGCCCCCCCCCCCCCCCCACACACACACACACACACACACACACAGTGCAGCTACCTGAGTTATCAAAGGCTGGTCATGTCTCTCACTGTCTATGGTGGGAGGTTCATGTAAAAGAACCATTGCTGACTTTCATCAAGAGTAGATGCACAGCTGTCAGCGTGTTTCTGCCCTGTGATGGCATGGCAAGCCGTCCATGGTGTACTCTGTGTGACGGCGGGAGCATGAGTCGGACCCAAAGATGCACGTACGAAGAGTCAATGACTATATCTTAGCACAGGGGAAACCAGAATCACTGGGAATAAATCTTAAATGGGAAACTGGTCGAGCACAAAGCAGGATACCAGGAGTCAGAGAGATCTCGGGGAACAGAATTACAGGGAACGGTCAATCTTCTGACGACGGAGGGGAGCGCGCTGCTCCTCTTTATAGCTCGCTGATTGCTGAGTGAATTCAGGTGCGCTCTCAGGATTTCACCTGCAGGTAACAGACACGCCCCTTGCCAGCGCCTGCAGTGTATGGAGAGAGAGAGTGAGAGAGAGAGAGAGAGAGAGAGAGTTAAAATGCCGCTAGCAAGCACAGACCATAACACTCTGCCCTCGCCTGGAGTCGGCTGGGATGGGTGCCAGCCTCCGTGTGACGCTAATTAGCATTAAGCGGTTGCACTGTGAGCAGGTGCCAGGTCGTGCTGAAAAATGAAAATCTTCATCTCCATAAAGCTTTTCAGCAGATGGAAGCATGAAGTGCTCCAAAATCTCCTGATAGCTAGCTGCATTGAGCCTGCCCTTGATAAAACACAGTGGACCAACACCAGCAGCTGACATGGCACCCCAGACCATCACTCACTGTGGGTACTTGACACGGGACTTCAGGCATTTTGGCATTTCCTTCTCCACAGTCTTCCGCCAGACTCTGGCACCTTGATTTCCGAATGACATGCAAAATTTGCTTTCATCCGGAAAAAGTACTTTGGACCACTGAGCAACAGTCCAGTGCTGCTTCTCTGTAGCCCAAGTCAGGCGCTTCTGCCGCTGTTTCTGGTTCAAAAATGGGTTGACCTGGAGAATGCGGCACCTGTAGCCCAGTTCACTGCTTCCACAGGTCCCCCAAGGTCTGGAATCGGCCCTTCTCCACAATCTTCCTCAGGGTCCGGTCACCTCTTCTGGTTGTGCAGCGTTTTCTGCCACACTTTTTCCTTCCCACAGACGTCCCACTGAGGTGGCTTGATACAGCACTCTGGGAACAGCCTATTCACTCAGAGATTTCTTTCTGTGTCTTACCCTCTTGCTTGAGGGTGTCAATGATGGCCTTCTGGACAGCAGTCAGGTCGGCAGTCTTACCCATGATTGTGGTTTTGAGTAATGAACCAGGCTGGGAGTTTTTAAAAGCCTCAGGAATCTTTTGCAGGTGTTTAGAGTTAATTGGTTGATTCAGATGATTAGGTTAATAGCTCGTTTAGACTACCTGAACATGATATGCTAATTTTTTGAGATAGGGATTTTTGGTTTTCATGAGCTGTATGCCAAAATCATCAGAATTAAAACAATAAAAGACCTGAAATATTTCAGTTGGTGTGCAATGAATCTAAAATATATGAAAGTTTAATTTTTATCAGTACATTACAGAAAATAATGAACTTTATCACAATATGCTAACTTTTTGAGAAGGACTAGTATGTGTGTGTGTATATATATATATGTATGTATGTATGTATATATCAATATATAATATTCGACATGATAAGCGCTCAGGACGCTTTAAAAATTGGAGCAGGTGGGCGCTTGTTAAAATGATTACCAGCGCAGTGGAACGGTAATTGCTTATTACCATAGAGGTGGAAAACATGAATAATAATAGAACAATGAAAGAGTTTTACTGGTATTTGTGTTATTCATTTTTTGATATCAACCAAACTACTTACATCCTTCCTTCCCTCCTTTCGGCTTTTTTCCCTTTCTCGGGAGTCGCCACAGCAAATCATCTGATTCACACATTTGATTTGGCATAGGATTTTTACGTCGGATGCCCTTCCTGTCACAACCCTTTAGCAAGGGACAGAAACACGCTGACGGCTTTGCAGCCTACTCTTTTTACGAAAGTCAGCAATGGTTCTTTTACATATCTCTCACCATAGACAGTGAGACACATGGCCCGCCTTTGATAACCCAGTTAGCTGCACTGGGGGGACAACCCTGTGAGGACTCGAACCCCCAACGTTAGGATCAGCGATCCTGCACCCTATCCACTAGACCACCACTGCCCCAACCAAACTACTTACATGGAAGCTGACAATAAACAGAAAACAGCATCATTAAAAATAAAAGGACCCCTTACTTTTCCCTCCCGGTCTTCTTTTCCTTTCGGGTGTTCCCTGAAACATTTTCCCGGAAGTAAAATCGAGCCAATCAACATGAATGTCAACTTTAGCACATGCCACGTTGAACCAGTAAACACGAACATCAAGAAAAGCACATGTCCAGGAATGTCCTTAAATGTATGAAGTTAGTGAGCAGGAGAATCGGGTAAAAATCCTCGTCATTACTTTTTGATAGGTCCATATATGGCTCATCGCGCCATTCATTCAGAACATCCCATAGTTTTGCTGTAGCAGTTTCTAATGGTTCATCGATTGTTGGACATTTACCAAGAGAACACAGCAAATTTTTGTTTTGTTTTGTTTGTTTTTTTGTTTGTTTTTTTGTTTTTTTTGTTTTACAAAATTTAACGGTCACAGATGCAGGTGAACTCTGTGCACACTTCAAGCAGAATATAAGTGGCGTGTAATGAACAATGTGGTTTTGAACCTTTTCAAAGTAGTTTCTGACAATACAATCCACAGAGACAAAAGCAAACCAAAGTGCAGGTCTTTTAGGGCTTTAGTTTTATTTTTAAAACATGATGACGATAACACCATCTGCTTCATGTAGCAGTAACACTCCATGATGTGTTTCGATTTGAGCATCAGCCACTTGAAATTAAGTCCAGAGAAATCTCAACCTGATGTCTTTAGTACAGACCAAGTCGAAGATCGGATGCAAAAAGACCAAGGCCTTCTAAGTACAGACCGAGCTCAAGAGGGTAATAAGAAATTTAATTAAATAAGAAACATTCACTGTTACTTGGCCACGTTATCTGTACCTACCACTGATCTGGTTTTAATCAAACTTGGTGGAGGGGTGGGGCCTGAATCCTGGAAAGAACCCAGATCTTTGACATGGGACAAAATGCTCATCTGACACCCAGGTGGTAGAGGGGTCGGGGCATTTCATTATAATTATTCATTCATACATTTATTTTCAAAACCACTTAGTCCTATAATTAGAGTCACAATTCACCAGGCCATCACAGGGCCACACTGACAGCAATGCGGCCCACTCTTTACCAAAGTCTCATTGTAATTAATAATGCTAATTATACTAACATAAGAAAAGAAACTAAAACTAAAGGAGCACTCAGACCACTTTAGTTTGAGTTTCTTTGCTTATGTTAGTATGTATTGTGTACTAAAACAATTATTCATTTCAGGCTCAGTGGATATTGATGAGATTGATATTGATGTGTGTGTTTCCCTCTAAGGTGATGACGAAACATACGAAACATGTCTCTTTTGTAGGTACAAGATGTTGATCCACATCCGCACACACACCAATGAGAAACCCCACCAGTGTCCTATATGTAGCAAGAGCTTTTCCCGGCTAGAGAACCTCAAAATACACACACGCTCGCACACAGGTGAGACGAACACATTCAGCTGTACACATATCATACTGTACCACGGTTACCTCACCCCTGTTAGCATCTGAGATCCTTTTTTTTAAAAAATTCCAAGATAAAATGAAATCGTGCTTTATTGGTACCACTGTTGTGATGTAGTACTGCGAGTGTATTTTTATGGCGGTGTTGAACATTTTGCACCAGAGCATGCTTTTCTGGCATTGCTGTTTATAAACACACACACACACACACACACACACACTCACACACACACACACACGTTCATGGTGTACGATATAAGTTTTAACCCTGTGCTTTCTTCCACTGCAGTCATTCATTATGTCCTTATTGTTTTTGCTCAGGAGAGAAGCCGTATGCATGTCCATATGAGGGTTGTGGCAAGCGTTACTCCAACTCCAGTGACCGCTTTAAGCACACGCGCACACACTACGAGGACAGACCCTACTGCTGCAAGATGGCTGGCTGTCCTAAGCGCTACACAGATCCCAGTTCCCTCCGTAAACACATCAAGGCCCATGGCCATTCTGTCTCAACAGGCGCCGAGGCAACCACCACAACCGTAGATCGTTCACCCCCTCCCTCTTCAACAAGAGCCCACCTGGTGTTGCCTGGGGCCGCCCTGGCTCTCCTGCATGCCTTTACGGGACCACTCATGGCTCTGGGTGCCTCTCCACTTGATCTTTCCATGTCTGCAGGGCACACAAGTACAGAAGCTGTGCTCTGTCATAACACGGCTCCGGGGCTGGGCAAGACGCCTCTTTTTGACCCTTTACTGCTTCCTTCATTTGGGGCTGAGGCTAAGCAGAGGGTCTTGAAGGAGAAGAGTGGTGCTGATGAGGATGGTAATGCTAAGAGGGAGGTAGAAGAAGGATGCAATGCTTTGTCCTGGGTGTTCGTCCCGCCGGGTATGATGATGCTCAAGCAGGCTGTGGTCAGCTAAACCGGGATCACTTCATACAGCGCACATCATGTGAGCTGGAAAAATGGTTTAATCTAAAAATGATTGATGCTAATTTAGCTCATATTGTTCATCTTAAATCTGATTACTTGACACGTTTCGAGTTTTTTCGAAGCACATTCTAATAGAACATTCGAATAGTTGGGCCAAAACCATAAGAAACCTACAGTATTTTTTCCTGTAAGTATTGTCACAGTATCAAACATGGTTGTGGTTTGTGTGAAACCATCTTTCCAGCTAAGATCAAAGTTCAAGCTAACACATGATCTAAAGACCCAGTCATCAAAAAGACACTGTAGGATGCAGAATGTGAGATAAAAAGTGTGTGTGTGTGTGTGTGTGTGTGTGTGTGTGTGTGTGTGTGTGTGTGTGTGTGTGTGCGCGCGTGTTACTCATGTAGGGTTTTCACGCTTCTGCACAGAGCAAATCTTAAAAGGAAACTGCGCATATTGACAATGACAATCCCAACCAGGAACACGGAAGCTCTGTGTGCATTTGCATCACTCGACATCCTGCTCTCAAAAGGACTTTACTCAACAGTGGTCATTTCGAACAACAATGTTTATTCAACTCCGTGATCATCCTGAGTAAATCGCCATGATGTGCTTTTTTCCCCTTCGCATTGTATTTCAGACGAAACACATCCAGTGTTGAGGATATATAAGACATGGTGTAATGGTTTTCATTGCTGTTTATCATTCCTTTTGCTGTTAAGATTTTTTTTTCTCCTTTTCCTAGTGGTACATTTCACCAGGAACTTTTGACAAAGGCAGTTTAAGAGCTGTTCTGATAACAGACGATGGTCCGGAACGACCAGCTCCTGACTAGTTTTGCACAATATTTATCATTACCTCTGTCATCTATGTATCGTTCAGTAACCAGTTCAAGTGCCTTTCTCACTAGCTTATTGCTGGGCTGTTTGGTAGTTGACCGACTTGAGCATGTATTGGCTGCTTGGAGTGGTCTCTTTCTTAATGATCTGCTTTGCATACCGTTTTTTTAATACATGAGATTTCCCACAGGGTTGAAATACTGTGGACTTGCCGAGGTGGTCGCCAACTCAGAAATGAGCTACTACCTTGTTTATAATTTCGTTCTCGTGTTATGGGATACAAGACACAAGGTTGGCTTGCCATACACGACATATTTAATGATAAATATGTGGTTGCACAGGGAAAAAGTAAAACATTGGATTAGATTTAAAAATCAATGTCATCAAATCACAATATGTTACAGGTTAAACTGAATCAATTATATATGTGTATGTATATATATATATATATATATATATATATATATATATATATATATATATATATATGGCAGGAGGCTGGATGGGTGGCATGGACAATCAAGGTTTAGGACAATAACTTATACACAAATGCTTACATTGGAATGAAAGTCAACACGGTTGTTGTCCAGATCATAGAACAGAACCCTATTTAAAATGGGGTCAAAGGTCACTGGTCACTGTCACCTTTTATGTATTTTCATGGAATATTTGGTTTCCAGACAATAATACAGAAATAATACAGTACTGGGTATTAAACGGGCACATTGTGCTTCCTCTCGGTCCACTTTTTTTTCAGTGCATATAAGTTAACTTTATATATTTAACTGTATATCACTTTAACAGCCTAATGACAATTATTTGCGAGTGAGCTGGACTATTCAGTTCAGCGGTATTTACCAAGCCTAAGGTAACTAGTTGTTTTCTTATATACTACACAGAAACATAAAAAGCTAAATAAATTAAGTTTTATAGTTTATTTTTTACAAGTTTTAGGTATGACAGAGAGCTCCTCAAGCTCTGAGGAGTATAAAACTGCTGTGTAATAATAGCATCTTTGAGTCCATTCAGAGTTTACTACATACTACACGGTAACATAAAGAAACACCAACCCAAATGACATCATAGTTTATTGAATCCCCACAAAGTGTACGGACACTGTTTTCAGGGACTGTCTGCATCCACCACCACCGCAGACACTTCTTGTTAATATTCTAGCTGTGTGTTTTCTTTATGGATTTATTTTATGTTTATGCCAAATGGTCTTTATGGCACGCCCTACCAGCCCATTGAAACTGGGCCACTTTGATCTATTTTTCAAGGTCACTGAGGTCTATTCATTATAAATGCCTGTTAGCACTCCACGAGCTGCAGTTGACCACACAGAAGATATATCAAGTGTTCTCTGATAGGAAGGTATTTCTAGTTTATACATATTTTTACCATGACAGAGGCAGGTCAGGTGACCTCTTCGTGCTCCCTGAGTAGGGTATAAGCACTGTGTATCAGTATATACCTCGTTTTAGTATATACTACACAAAAACACACAGAAAAATTGATTTATATGCTTTATTTTTCCATTTCAAAGCATGACCGTGACACCACTGTCAGGATAATGTTTATTAATGCCCAGATGCTGGACCAATCAAATTGCACTGTTCCTCTCCCCCCCCCCTCTCTCTCTCTATATATATATATATATAATAATTCTCAAACTGAGACATCTGATATGATTGTATCTTATAGTTGATAGCAGCGTTCAAATGAGTACGGTTCCAATTTTCTGATGTGCATTCTTTTTTGTTAATAATGGCCATTATATTCTTTATCTTCTCATTCTTTATGCTTATTTGTAAAAATATGCTGCCAAATATACTTTGCCAGGCATTAATGTACCTGGATGACCAACAAAGTAAAGCCTATGTGTGCGAAACACTAAAAACATTTCCGTGATTCATTAAATTGAGTTCAGCGTTTATATTTGGTTTGTTTGTAAATATTGATATGTAAATATCATATATGAAAATTTTATTATCCAAAAACTTAAATGTTTTTGCAGTCCCATTGTCATAGTAATAAGAGTAAATACTTACACAATCAGCGTATACAGTCTTTTAATTTTTTTTTTTTTTTTTTTTATGATATGAATGCCACCCAGCTGCTCTCTTGCGGTAAACAAATTAGTTCTGAAAGAGACCTCCAGGCACTGCCACGACCTGCACAGGACACACTACACTGAAGAGACGCTCACCTCCCTGTCCCCAAATCAGGTGTATCTGCAACTGGTTACACAACATGTAAGTTAGGCATTCCAGATGTTTTATACACTATACGTATGTACGAATGGAAATTAAATGTCACGTATGCCAATATGTATATTTTCCAAGACATGTGTTCAAAAAATGAGCATGCAGAATATTTCAGAAAGTGAGCGCCAAGAGCTATTGTCATGCAAAATATTGACAATTATGATATATGACGATGACTGGCAGTGTCTAATAAAAACAGGCATATAATAAACATGAAATGTGACTGTTTTACTGGAGTACAGCTTTATTTGGATTGCCACAATTATTTTTATACATTCACATTACCTATCTATCCATCCACCCTATCTGATGTGTGTGCGTGTGTGTGTGTGTGTGTGTGTGTGTGTGTGTGTGCGTGCGTACAGGGATCCCTCACTACTTCGTGCTTCAATTCATGCCGCTTCAGTCCATCGTGTTTTTTTTTTAGAAAATATTAATTAAATTAAAAAATAGGAAAATTAAGGAAGGAAAAAAGTTAAGGAAAATGCCATAGAACAAGCCCAATTACGCAAAAAACCCAAACAAACTAAAACAAAAAAACAACACAAAACCTCAAAACTACTTACAAACTACTTACAGGTCGTGCTGAAAAATTAAATCTTCATCTCCATAAAGCTTTTCAGCAGATGGAAGCATGAAGTGCTCCAAAATCTCCTGATAGCGAGCTGCATTGACCCCGCCCTTCATAAAACACAGTGGACCAACACCAGCAGCTGACATGGCACCCCAGACCATCACTGACTGTGGGTACTTGACACTGGACTTCAGGCATTTTGGCATTTCCTTGTCCCCAGTCTTCCTCCAGACTCTGGCACCTTGATTTCCGAATGACATGAAAAATTTGCTTTCATCTGAAAAAAGTACTTTGGGCCACTGAGCAACAGTCCAGTGCTGCTTCTCTGTAGCCCAGGTCAGCCGCTTCTGCCGCTGTTTCTGGTTCAAAAGTGGCTTGACCTGGGGAATGTGGCACCTGTAGCCCAGTCCACTGCTTCCACAGGTCCCCCAAGGTCTGGAATCGGCCCTTCTCCACAATCTTCCTCAGGGTCGGTCACCTCTTCTGGTTGTGCAGCGTTTTCTGCCACACTTTTTCCTTCCCACAGACGTCCCACTGAGGTGGCTTGATACAGCACTCTGGGAACAGCCTATTCGCTCAGAGATTTCTTTCTGTGTCTTACCCTCTTGCTTGAGGGTGTCAATGATGGCCTTCTGGACAGCAGTCAGGTCGGCAGTCTTACCCATGATTGCGGTTTTGAGTAATGAACCAGGCTGGGAGTTTTTAAAAACAACCCTTTAGCAAGGGACAGAAACACGCTGACGGCTTTGCAGCTACTCTTTACGAAAGTCAGCAATGGTTCTTTTACATGTGGTGAAGTGGATTAAGATCGGCGTCTCAAGCACCACTGAGTGTGAGGGTGTTTTGGACCCATGAGCCGAGGAAGGCCTATCGCCTGCCGTTCTGAAATGTCATATATTTAGTTCAGTTCATTTTCTGTAACCGCTTAATCCTAATTAGGGTTGCGTGGAGGCTGGCGCCCATTCCAGCCGACTCCGGGCCAGGGCTGAGTACACCCTGGACAGCTCACCAGGCCATCGCTGATGAAAACACGCTGATGGCTTTGCAGCTCCTCTTGTTAAAGGTCAGCAGTGGTTGTTTTACATGAACCTCACACCATAGACAGTGAGAGACACGGCCGGCCTTTGATAACCCAGTTATGTGCATTGGGGGGGATTGGGAATTGGTGATGGGTGTGAGGAGGAACTTTTGGGATCGAATCAGAGCTCGAGGCTGGTAGATGTGTCCGAGATCGTTCTCTTGGAACAATTTATTTTGCGTGATTGATTGCATGCCCTTCTTTTCCGAAAGGCTATAAGTGAACACCTGAAAATGAATTTGGATTTTTTTTTGTGTTGTAAATTGGACACATTTTGCCATGACATGAGACAAGAATACGCTTATCCCTTTCACTTCTTCTTAATAGACCTGAAGAAATCCAATAAATGAAATGATGTTTTTTTTATTTGCCTACTGAATATAGTTTATCAACTACATCAATAATTAATGGTCGGCAACATGACATTACAATATTAATCAAAACTGTTAAATAACAACAAAGCAATGACCTACTTATCCTTCATCTGATTTGTTGCAACGGTGACAATTTTGAAGATTTTAATGCAATGTGACTATGCTTGTAGCAAATTGTATTAGTTCCACTGATAGTGGAATGAAAGTAAATGCTGCAGATTACAGCTACCAGCCCATCAGTTTGATTTCCTGGTTCAGGCATTTCTGTGGGTTTCCTCTAGGAACTCCAGTTTACTTTCACAGTCCAAAGGCGTACACATTAGGCTAACTAACTGAACCACATGGTCCCTAGGCGTGAGTGTGAATACAAATGGTTGTGTGTGTGTTGGCACTGCAATGGTCTGGCAAGCTGTTCAGGGTGTGTCCTTTGTTTGCCCATTGCAAGCTAAGATTACCATTGCCTCCCTGCAGCCCTATCAGGTCGGTGAATGAATGAATACACACATGTTACTCTTTAACCAAACATCAGAGTCAAATAAGTTTTTATTTTACTTTAAAATCTTGTCCCCTCCCACCCCAAATGAATGACGGCATTTTATTGGATGTATTATGTGTACCGCCATCTCAGAGTGTTATATTAAACAAAGCATTCACTTGTATTTTATATTCCATGATTTGGTTTGTACTGCTTATGTTATGCAGGATCTAATAATGCAGATTTGACTGAATGTTGTAACTGTTTTTGACCTTCAATAAAGAAAAACAGGAAAACAACCTCAAAATGATTTCTTCAAAACTTGGGATTCCAAATCCTCAGCAAGTGACATCAAATCAACATAGCTGTGTTTAGCATGAGCAGGACAGAAAGTAGCACCAGCAAGAACATGCGAGTTAATCTTTTAAACCAGAAGAATACAGAACTGTTTTTAATCACTACGAATCCGACTATACAAACAATTCTCGCATTTCAGGTTTGTCCTGATTTCAATGTGTGTGAGTCACCGATCCGGATCTGAGACTGAGTCAGCAAATAGGACACAAACAGTCAAGATGTCATTTAATTATTTATTTCATGGAAATTTATACACAACATGATATGATGAAAGAATGTGTGTGTGTGTGTGTGTGTGTGTGTGTGTGTGTGTGTGTGTGTGTACACGTGTGAAAGAATATATGTGACACTTGCAAAGTCAAAATGTGACCAAGTCCTCAGAGCATTTGCTCATAATAGGGTGGATCCGTTTGAAATCACAATGGCTCCCTTTGTACCATATTTGCTTGATTTTTACATATTTTGTAGCCTGTGGTGATAGCAGCAGCAAAATGCAATTGGTTTCATTTAAATAATCTAAATTCATGCTGAATTTTAACCAGCGTGCCTCCTGATTTATTGAATGAAAGTTACCAATATAATTGCGCCCACAACGAACTTACTAGGGAAGCCAAGAGTTGCTCCAAATCTTCATTGGAAGTGGTCCAGTATTAAGCCCTTTGCGGTCAATTTTGCCAGACACACCCATTTGGCACCCTCTTTTGTGCATGTGGGCACAATTTGGTACAGTATTTGATTTCTTAGTCTTAAATGAAAGGGCTTGATGGGTACTTCAAATTAAACCCAATGCCAACTTCTAACTAGGTGACCTGATGTGAAAACAAGGGCCCTGTTTATGGGTAATTTTCAGTCACTGAATCCTGTCAAAATGTAAATATACAGAAGGTATAGGATACATTCATCCAATTTTTGAACCGCTAATTAGGGTCGCAGGGAAGCTGGCACCCATCTCAGCTGATTCCGAGCGAGGGTAGGGTACACCCTGGGCAGCTCGTCAGGCCATTGCAGGGCCAACACTCATGCAACCACTCACACCTATGGACAAGTTGCCAATTAACCTACTGTGCATGTTTTTGGTCTGTGAGAGGATATCCACTTAAGCATGGGAAGAAGATGCAAACTCCACACAGATACACCTGAGCTAGGATTCAAACTGAGGTATACGTGCTGTGAAGTGGATGTGCTAACCATTACACCAACATGCTGCCAGGTATCGGATATTTTTTGGTACATCAATAGAATACTCTCAGAAGTTACCAAATGTCAGTTAATAGAATTTAAAATGATGTTTTAAGATTAAATAACTTTAGTAAGCAGCAAAACTGCTCAAATTCTCTACACCAATCACTGAAAATAGCTGTTGCCTTACTTTAAAGTCAGTGCAAGCCCCCTAAACCACTCTTCGATATTTTCTCTTTGGCTCAGTTGAATGGTGTCACTCCTACCAATGCCAGTAGTCATAGGAGCATCAATTCCTTACAAAATATGAAGAAGTGGTACCCAGAAAACATCTTGCCAAACAAGCCAATGAAAGTTGCATGCTGGGCCATTTGGATGCATAAAATTGGTTTTCCTATGATATCTCTAAGATGTCTGCCAGTCACCAATGGCCATCCTATAGGCAGGTCATATAGTGACTTGAGATGCAGTCAGCCAGTTGGCTGGTCTGAGGCACAGAGGTGCCACAATCAAAGCCAAGAACCTCTTCATCCAACACCTGTTTTACTGGAATGGTTCAATTCTTTATAACAGGAGAAGCAGTGCTTAATCGTGGTGCCTGGGATTGTCTTAGATCCTTCAAACCAACTTAGAATGCAGCAACTTAAAATGGTTGTGCAAATTCTCAGTTATTCGTACAATGTTCACTAGTACACATCTTAGAAACCATATCCAGTAATGGCATTATGCTTGCTGGGGGTTAAGCAAATTATCTCGGAGGCAGAAGGTGAGAGTTCACAAATGTAACACGAGCTCTTCGTATGACGTCTGGTGGTTCGCTATATGTAAGTTCACCCAGCTGTTCAGATCGGTTAAATATTTTTACTAGCACTCTCGCCCCCTGTTTGTAGCTATGTGTAGGTGTGCTAGGGAGAGGGACGGTGGACAAATTAACTCTGGACCTTATTTCATGCAATTTAGCAACGAAGGCTGCAGAGTATTTGTCCATTTGAACCCTAAAATCTTATATACCCAAAGCTGCCATTTCTTTCCGCCAAGGGAATGGGAAAGGTCGCTCAAATATGATCTCATATGGTGACAGGTGATTGTGGATGGTATGGAATGTGAAATTGCCAATTAAGGTGTAAATACTTATAAAGTTGTTGTGTGATCCTTGAAGTAAATAGAGTACAGCTTGGTCGGAGTCAATTGTGGCGTTTAGATTTGCGATACAAAAAAGTTTGTTCATGTCCTGTTTTCCCCATCTTCAAGTGCGATGTATAACATCTTGAAACTTGCACACGAGGAAAGGCACAGAGTAAGAGGGAAGACAAGTTGTCCAGATGGGGTGTACCATAAACTGTCAGAAGCCACATACGCGTCCATGTTTGCTAAAAGTATCACATGGTGTAGCGGACGCTTGAATGGAGTGTAGGTCTAGATCAGGAATAAAAACACTAGACATGCAAAAAGGTGCGCAAAGTTCTAAAGTAGAGTTAACCAGAACGACGCTATGCAGTCATATGTTGTGTTTATAAATTTTGCAGGACCCGAGTTACCTGATGTGAAGAATGTAAGATGGGAGGATAGGAAAGGACGAGTTTTTTCAGCGTCTTGAACCATCGCAGCACAGGTGGCAACTGCACATAGACAAGCAAGCAAACCCTGATCTAAAGTTTTGGATAGGAAATCGCAGGGCCGCATACCTCCCCCATGCTCCTGAGCCAACACAGCAGTAGCCTCGCCGTTGTGTTCACAGGTGTAGAGGTGGAAGGTTTTCGTGTAGTCAGGAAGACCCATGGCTGGCGCAGAACACAGTGTGCGGCGCAGGGCAGGTTAAGCGGTCAGCATGTCAGGAGTCCATGTTAACAGCTGCTGTGGAGGGTCTGTATGTGAGAATGCAGACCTGAGACATTTATCATAAAAAGAGCTGTTCAGGAATCCATTGGTGGCAGTAGATAATGAGTCCCAGAAATGTCAGCAATGCGTGCTTTGTGGCGGGATGCTTTGTGTCCAGTATAATCTGGATTCTATCCTTGGCCAGAGTCTTAGGTGAAAGTCCAGGTATTTCACTTTGTCCTTTCAAAACTGTAACTTGGTCTTGATACCTTGAAGCCAGGTTCAGCCAGGTGCTTGAGGAGGACCAGGGAGGCGTTTGAGTGTGCCTCCTGGCTTTCAGCAGATACCAGAAGATATTCTGCGTACTGGAGGACACAGGAGCCCGGGGGAAGCACAAAGTCGCACAGCTCATCCCTAACAACAGCTGAAAAGACAGCAGGTGAATCAAAGAAGCCTTGCGGCAGTCTAGTCACGTGTATTGTTTACCCCTGTGCGTGAAGGCAAAGAGTGGCTGTGTCTACTCCTCGACAGGAACACTGAAGAAGGCAGAACAGAGATCAAGCACAGAAAAATGAGAATGATTATAAGGAATTGACGCCATAATAGAAGGCACACAGGTACTACAGGTATTATTGTCGTTAATTTTATGCAAGTCTTATGTAAAACGGCAGGTACCGTCAGGCTTCGCTACAGGATTAACTGGGGTGTTGTAAGAACTAGAACATGGTATGACCACTCCCTGCCAAAGGAAAGCCTCGAGCAATGAATCAATTGCCACAGACTTATTTTTTTGAGAGAGGATATTGTTTTATAAAAACAGGGTTAGGGTATTTGATTGCAGCCCAGAGGTGTGATGGGAGGGAGTCCAAGACAGAGAGCGTCGAGGACAGAGAACCCTCCGAAAGAGAGACCGCAACAAAATTGTACGGGACAAAAGAGCCAGATAAATGTGACATATCCGGGGGTACATCATCAGGCGCGCATAAAGTTAAAGCGCAACCATTAAAGCCAATTGATAGTGACAAGGCACACATTAAGTCTCTACCTAAAAGATTAAAGAGGCACAAAGATATATATACAAAGGAATGTGTTTATTAGGTGAAGATAACATTTTAATGATATCTGTTATTTCAGATGGTGAAGGGGTCATCGTCAGGATCTTGATCATCTATTTCTCCATCAGAGTCAGACTGTAATAATGGCAGTTCAGTAGGACGGACGGATTGTTTCTGCCTAGTTTTAGATTTGACGCCAAGTGGGCGTGGTGGCGGTACAGTTCCAGTCACCGAAGGATAACATGAAATTTCTATGGTCGGGTATAAAGAATTATTCACGGGTTCAGACGCATATGTGGTGCGTGATGGCGATGTGACAGTATACGGTGATGGTACAGCAACAATCTCAGGTGGTTTAGGTTGAGTGTTTGGTCTTGGTTTGCGGACCATACTCAGTTTAGATCGAGTTTCTTTCACGTTTTGGTAATTATCCCAAACGGCTTTCATTTCAATCTACTTCGAATAGGACTCAGACATATAATCATAATTCTAATTTGGGTCTCCATTACCTTCATAAATTTGTATGTATGCAGACGCGAGGTATTCAGGTTTAAAAGTTCCTCCACCTGAGTATGACAGAAATTGTGGTTGGGATTAAGTCTAACCTGTCAAATTATCTAACCAAGGTGTTGTGAAAAACATCAGATTACAGCGATTCATCCAATCCCTTGGGGTTTCCTCTGGATCAGGTCTTGGTAGTTTTGGTTACCCACAAATATTTCCCATGGTGACACAGATTAACTATCTCGAGAAATGCCCAAATTATTTATAAAATTAACTACCCTGAGGAATACACAAATTATTTATAAAGCGCGCGCTCTTCCCGTGTAAACACACATGAGGATAACAACTTAATTTCTTCCCGTGGATACACACACACGAGGATAACAATTAATTTCTTCCCATGGATAAACACATGAGGATAACACTAAATTTCTTCTCATGACAACCTTCACGAGGATAATACTACATTTATGTACTACATTACATGTTCAATACAATACTTATAAGAATACTTTGTATTCTTTTCCATAGGGAAACAAATATGAATACATAGTTAAAGGATATCAAACACAGAAAAAGAAATTACTGCAACTCTGAAAACCCATTTCACTTCCCATGAGAGGTGGCAAAAAAAATGCCATTCAGCTTTCACGTTGAAGTTGTCCTTGTGATGGAGGAGGTTACTAAAGTTCTTATAACTTCAGTAGAAAATCTTATGGAGGCTGAGATATGACTTTGAATTCATGGCAAAACCTTTGAAATTAAATAGTGGGCGGCAGTACTATGTTGTGTTTTAGGTGATCACTGATCACACAGAGGCTGACACTTTTCACAGAATTATTCTTTCGTACATGGCAAATGGATGCAGAGCAGCCTGCAAGTTGTCCCAATAGTTTCCTTGGGCTGCAGCTTGCACTATAAAGGAGTAATGTTCTCCAAAGTCCAACAGAACGATGCATTTGCCTGGCAAATTCTGTCTCCAAATATGTAGTTTGATGTTTTGTGATGAAATGATGGGTTGTCAATATAGGCTTACAGTGTAAGTACATGTTCGACAATTCTGGTGCAATCTGTATGCTGCTACTGTTTGAAGCAAACCTCAACAGCTCCTGAAATCAAACAGTAGTAAACTAAATGTTGGTGGAAAAAGCATTCATTTTATTCATACTTTTTTAGATACAATATATGTTTCAATAAAGTGAAACATATTTTGTGTCTAAAAAATATGAATAAAATTAATTTAAAAAAATTTAATAAAATGCATACATTACAATTGCCAATCAAAATTTCACACAACGCGCGAGTTGCTCTCTCATTGGCTGTCTCTCAACATCCCGCCCCGCTGGCCTCCCAGATAGAGACAGAAGGAAGCTTTACTCTTTAGTTTTTAGTTTAGTTTTTTAAGTTGTTTAATTCAGTAAATGTTTAATAAATGTGGGCGCATTTGAGTTCATCTGGAATTCCGGTCCCTCAAGGAATCAAATTAAAGTTGAGTTTGTCATGCAGGGAATGCACTTTGAATTCCACGTCTTGTGGGCATGGCCTGCAGCGCGTGTGAGAGAGATAGAGAGAGAGAGAGAGAGAGAGAGAGAGAGAGAGAGAGGTGTGTGTGTGTGTGTGTGTGTGTGTGTGTTAATGAAAAATGTTAATGTTAATAAAAATGCTAAAAGGGCTCTGGAACGGATTAATTTAGTAAGTTGGGGGCCGACTGTATAGTGCCTATATATATATATATATATATATATATATATATATATATATATATATATATATATATATATATAGAGAGAGAGAGAGAGAGAGAGAGAGGATTTTCTGAGTAGATCCTTCTGTAGGAGAGTGCTCAATACTTTTTGGTAGAGCAAATAACAAAAATAAAAGGACAGGACAAAGACTTTCTATTGAAACTCCATTTATCACTACAGATCTGTTTCGAGGGGTGGTGAAACCATCCTCTCTCTTCAGGTGATTATAGAAGATATATCTTCTTTTCCTTTCGGCTGTTCCCTTCAGGGGTCGCCACAGCAAATGATCTGCCTCCATCTCTCCCTATCCTCTGCATCTTCTACTCTTACTCCAACGACCTTCATGTCCGCCTTCACCGCATCCATAAATCTTCTCTTTGGTCTTCCTCTGGGCCTTCTGCGTGGTAGTTCCAACCTCAGCATCCTACGACCAATATACTCACTATCCCTCCTCTGTACATGTCCAAACCATCTCAATCTAGCCTCTCTGACTTTGTCTCCAAAACATCTAACATGTGCTGTCCCTCTGATGTACTCATTTCTGATCCTATCCATCCTCGTTACTCCCAAAGAGAACCTCAACATTTTCATCTCTGCTACCTCCAACTCTGAAACCTGTCTTTTCCCCAGGGCCACTGTCTCTAAACCATACAACATTGCTGGCCTCATCACCGTCTTGTACACTTTTCCCTTCATTCTTGCCGATACTCTCCTATCACACATCACACCGGACACTTTTCTCCATCCATTCCAACCTGCCTGCACGCGCTTCTTCACCTCTTTTCCACACTCTCCATTGCTCTGGATTGTTGAGCCTAAGTACTTAAAATCCTCCACCTTCTTTATCTCTGCCCCCTGTAACCTCAAAGTTCCTCTTGGGGCCTTGTCGTTCACACACATGTATTCTGTCTTACTGAGACTAACCTTCAATCCCCTCCTTTCCAGGGCATACTTCCACCTCTCTAGATTTTCCTCCACTTGGTCTCTGCTCTCACTACAGATCACGATGTCATCTGCAAACATCATAGTCCATGGAGATTCTTGTCTAACCTCGTCTGTTAGCCTGTCCATCACCATAGCAAACAAGAAGGGGCTGAGAGCTGACCCTTGATGCAGTCCCACCTCCACCTTGAACTCTTCTGTCACACCGACAGCACACCTCACCACTGTCTTACTTCTCTCATACATGTCCTGCACCACTCTAACATACTTCTCTGTCACTCCAGACTTCCTCATACAATACCACAGTTCTTCTCTCGGCACCCTGTCATATGCTTTCTCCAGATCCACAAAGGCACAATGCAGCTCCTTCTGACCTTCTCTGTACTTCTCTATTAACATCCTCAAAGCAAACACTGCATCTGTGGTGCTCTTTCTTGGCATGAAACCAAACTGTTGTTCACAAATTCTGACCTCTGCCCTTCGTCTTGCTTCCACTATTCTTTCCCATAGCTTCATTGTATGGCTCATCAACTTTATCCCTCTGTAGTTGCCACAACTCTGTACATCTCCCTTGTTCTTAAAAATGGGCACAAGCACACTTCTCCTCCATTCCTCTGGCATCTGCTCACTTTCTAAGACCTTGTTGAATATTCTTGTCAGAAAATCTACTGCTACCTCCCCTAGACACTTCCATACCTCAACTGGTATGTCATCAGGGCCAACTGCCTTTCCACTCTTCATCCTCTTCAATGCCCTCCTCACTTCTCCTTTACTAATCTTTGCTACTTCCTGCTCCTCAACGGTCACCCCTTCTACTCTTTTTTCTCTCTCATTTTCCTCATTCATCAGCTCTTCAAAGTACTCTTTCCATCTTCCCAGCACACTTTTGTCATCAGTCAATACATTTCCCTCTCTGTCCTTTATCACTCTAACTTGCTGCATGTCTTTCCCATCTCTATTTCTCTGCTGTGTTCTCCACCCCCCCCCATATATATATATATATATATTCACTGAATACAACTAAATTGAAAAAGAAGACCAACAATTTTAGAGTATAATAAGACTCTGAATTTATTTTAAACAACGTTATCATTACCAAGCTATTTATTAATAAGAAAAGCACTTCTTACTATTAATGCAACTTCTGGTGCTGCATGGTGTTGCTGATGGCTTTGTTGTCTGGTTGATACATGTTGAGGTTCAGCTTCATGCAGGCGTTGAGGCTTCCATCTGTTAAATGTGACTGCAGGTTGGTCTTGATGTTTTTCAGGTGAGAAGGACTGCTCGCGTGCGCATGGTCAATATGGCAAGACTCACACGCTGCAGTGTTTATGTGACAGGAAGCACGTTCCAAGTTTGGGCAATCAGCTGGTCTGAGCGTTGAAGTTTTTCCATGTCTGTCCATTTGACAGTAAAATCATGTATTCGTTATTCTGTTAAGAAAGGCCACCTGATTTATATGAGAGCCATATACAGTCATCATTAGAGCCACATCTGACTCGCGAGCCATAGGTTCCCGACCCCTGTGCTATGGTGTAGCGGTTTCTCGCATGAGCAAACGATATGAAGTGCAGTAAACAACTCCTCAAGAAACAGCTCGGAAAAAAAAACAGGAACGAAGAGAAAGGTAGAGAGAGATGGAGATATTGCGACATAAATAAGTTGAATGAGTTTAGAGAAAGATGTATTTTTTTTAAATTTCAGGCACATGAGTGCACTTTAAATCTTTTCTATTACAGATTAAAAAACAATGTTAATCAAGTTTTTCTTTGTTGTAAGTTGAACTATATTTATTTCTTTTTTTTGTTTTTCATGTTCATAAAGATGCAGAGGTGTACTAATAACAATTTTATAGACAAATAATACTATTTATAGTATCTCACAGAGCGGTGGGAGGGCATGAAATGTTTTTTTATTTTCTTCGGGGGATTTGGGCACAGAAAATAATTGAGAAGCACTGCATTAGTACAAACACTTACAGTCAAAGGAAACAAGAATTTGTAAATCCCAATGATTGGTTGAGGCTTTCTTTACTCACCTGCATTTTCTGAGAACACTTAACAGTTCCATTAGCATGCAATCTTTCCTGAGTCATGAATGATTAGCTGTTTACTTGAAATAGGTTTGCTGCCAACTAGTGGAGGGATGATGAATTAGGTTTCATGGTGATAGCAAAGAATGCACAGTAATTAAATTCTTTCAAAGCTCTGGCGGGCCACATTAACAGGAGTTGGCTGGCTGGATTTATCTGACGGGCCTGAGTTTGACAGCTGAGGTTCAATTTTTATAACTCACTTTATTTAAATATTTTATATTTATACCTCAATCAGTGGATACAAATTTTTGAGTAAATATTGTTCCAACTTGCTTACACCTATGCACATACTTTTCTGTTGTGTTGCTCCTATTGCTGGGTTCACACTGGGGTTACGATGTCCACCAGCTCCTTGATTTGAGAGAATCGTGATTAATCAGGGGTTTCTCCTGCGATCGAGTCGTGACGGTCTTGAGGGAATTTGGTGGAATTATGGTAATTATGATTTGTTATGATTTGACAAGCGTCATGATAGAACTTGGGAAATATAGTAGAGCATAGAGCTTAACACATCTTAAGAAAGTGTAATAGACCTTGATGCTCCATCTTGATAATCTTTTAAACACAATACCTTTAAGCGTCATCTCTTGACCCATGCCTATTTTTATACCCCAAACACGCTTGAAACGTGATATGTGAGATATCTAGAGAGAACCCACCAAAACATGACAGAACGTGAGAGCATATTGTGGTGATTGTAAGAGAACTTGAGAGAACTTGAGGGAATGTGATGAAAATCATCCCGGATCTTGACCGGAATTGTGTTGGCTTGGAAGCAAAACTTTACAGATCATAACTGAGATCAAAGGAAATAATGGCAAAAGAAAAAGCAAACAATAAATCGTGGCGCTCCATGTTTTTTTAACTTGTGGAGATTGTGTACATTGTGGCCCCAGTGTAAACAAAGCATATCTAATTCAAACTGATAGTAATTTTTCATGAACTATGAAAAATATTACAATACAAAAAAAATACAAAAATGTTGTTATGGTGAAACATGTCCAGTACTGTGGGACTACACACAGTGAGCCCCTGGGACAAATTAGTTTAAGATTTGGAACGTCCAATCAGATGGTAATTTGTAATTTTCTATCCACTTCTGTTTAACACAATTACACTTCAGTGCTCTCCGATAGGTATAATCATTAACAATTTTAAATATATATTTTGTTATTGATGATGTCATTGCACAGTTCTCCATTTCAAGAGTAAAAATATCTTTAAATGAAGAAATATGATCACTCATTTCAAAACTATCATAATTTTATATCCATAATCATGTTGATTCTATTACAGATCAATTATTAATTTGAGTATGGAATAGGGAATTCCAGGAATTTGCATAAAATTGGACCAAATACAGTACTGACATTATAACATTTCAGACTGGCAGGTCACATGCCTTGCTCAGTTCATTTGTACAAAACACCAGCGCCCCAGTGCAGCCGATACCCCGATTCCTTTCTCCATATCAATATCTTTTCTATATTCTATCAATAATAAAATGCGGATTTATGATATTTGAAAATCATTACATTCAGTTTTTGTTTACATTTTACACAACATCCGAACTTCACAATGAACTGACAATTTCACAGTTCAGGTAAAATATGAGACATTTTCCATTGTCATCAGCTTACGGCTGACTGTATCTGAGTGCCAGCCCTGCCTCCAGATACCTGCAAGTAATCATCCTAACATGTACGTTGTGAGGGCTGTGGTGACTAAGGTGCTGGATCACTGATCCCAAGGTTCGGGATTCAAGCCCCACCCTCAACAGCTTGTCACTGTTTCCCCAGTGCAGCTAACTGGGGCTGGCCATGTCTCTCACTGTCTATGGTGTGAGGCTCATGTAAAAAAACCATTGCTGACTTTCAACAAGTGTAGCTGTCTAGCCATCAGCACGTTTCTGCTCTGCGTTGGCCTTGTGAGCCGTACAGGGTGTACTCTCCCCTCGCCCGGAGTTGGCTGAGATGGGCGCCAGCCTCCCTGTGACCCTAGTTAGGGTTAAGCGGTTCAGAAAATGAATGAATAACTGTGTCTTGTGGTTTCGCAGCGGGTCGAGCACTGAAAGTGCACTGTTTTCAAAGAATATTTAGATTTATGGTATTTATAAGATTCCCTTATGCTAAGCAACTTACTGTACATGTTTATCTCATTTATACAACCAAGCAGGGGAGGATTAAGGGCCATGCTCAAGGGTCTAAATGTGGCATCTTGGTGAGATGGGGCTTCAAGCCCCAACCTTCTGATTAATAGCCCAGAGCCTTCATCTCTGATCCACCATTATCAAGAAAAAACAAATTGTTAAATTTGTAGGCTGTGGTGCAAGGATTTTAATTCTTGGTGGCAGCTGCGATGTAATGAGTAAAGCAGCGGGTTTTAGGACCGAAAGGTCGTTGGTTCTATTCTTTGACATTGGCATGAAAAATGTAGTGGCAAACTGTGTGGTGAACCGCACCTTTGTTTTCCTTGAAATCATGGCTGAAGTGTCCTTGAGCAAGGTACAGCAATGTGTGTGCACACAACTTGTGGTTTTGTATGCTCACTTTGGATCAGTCAAATTCTGAGCTACAATTTGTCTTGTGGAAATTAAAGTATCAAAAAGATGTTAATTTTTAACCACCTTAAATATTTGCATATACAGTTGAATTCTAAATAATAGCAATGTGTTTAAAAAGTGAATAAAGATTTTGTTTTCATACATACAAATGCATTGGGAACATGACACATTCAATTCCAAATCAAAGCATGAAGAAAAATATACAAAATTTGTTATTCCTTTAAAGAAATAGAAAAAAGTGAATATTTGATGCTTCCAAAAAAAAAAAAATAGTGTCTGCATTTCTTCTTTCCAAACTCAAGCATTCAGTGTATAAACTGAAAAAAAGGTGTCAGATTTTGTTTTTCTTTGAATCGCTCAACTAATATTTAATTGTATAACAACTGCTGCACATCTGTGTGTAGTCGACCAACTTCTGGCACCTGTGAGCAGTTTTCCAGCCCAGGATGATTGGACTACAATTCCACAGTTCTTCTGTATTTCCTTGTTTTTACCGCAGAAGCTGGATTTTTGATCTCACCCCACAAATTTTCTATTGGTTTTAGGTCCGGGATCAAGCCGCTGCCCAGAACCTCAAATTTGTTGGTCTGTAACCAAGATGTTGTCGTTTACTGGTGTGTTTGGGGTCGTTGTCTTGCTGGAACCCATTTCAAGGGCATTTTGTCTTCAGTATGAGGCAGCACAATCTCTTCAAGTGTTCTAATGGATTCAAACTGAGCCATGATCCAAAGGATGTGATAAATACTGGTTTTTCTAAAAAAATTTGCATATTGTGATAAAGTTCATTATTTTCTGTAATGTACTGATAAAAATTAAACTTTCATATATTTTAGATTCATTGCACCCCAACTGAAATATTTCAGGTATTTAATTGTTTTAATACTGATGATTTTGGCATACAGCTCATGAAAACCCAAAATTCCTATCTCAAAAAATTAGCATATGATGAAAAGGTAGTCTAAACGAGTTATTAACCTAATCATCTGAATCAACCAATTAACTCTAAACACCTGCAAAAGATTCCTGAGGCTTTTAAAAACTCCCAGCCTGGTTCATTACTCAAAACCGCAATCATGGGTAAGACTGCCGACCTGACTGCTGTCCAGAAGGACATCATTGACACCCTCAAGCAAGAGGGTAAGACACAGAAAGAAATCTCTGAGCGAATAGGCTGTTCCCAGAGTGCTCTATCAAGCCACCTCAGTGGGACGTCTGTGGGAAGGAAAAAGTGTGGCAGAAAACGCTGCACAACCAGAAGAGGTGACCGGACCCTGAGGAAGATTGTGGAGAAGGGCCGATTCCAGACTTTGGGGGACCTGTGGAAGCAGTGGACTGGGCTACAGGTGCCGCATTCCCCAGGTCAACCCATTTTTGAACCAGAAACAGCGGCAGAAGCGCCTGACCTGGGCTACAGAGAAGCAGCACTGGACTGTTCCTCAGTGGTCCAAAGTACTTTTTTCGGATGAAAGCAAATTTTGCATGTCATTCGGAAATCAAGGTGCCAGAGTCTGGAGGAAGACTGGGGACAAGGAAATGCCAAAATGCCTGAAGTCCAGTGTCAAGTACCCACAGTCAGTGATGGCCTGGGGTGCCATGTCAGCTGCTGGTGTCGGTCCACTGTGTTTTATGAAGGGCGGGGTCAATGCAGCTAGCTATCAGGAGATTTTGGAGCACTTCATGCTTCCATCTGCTGAAAAGCTTTATGGAGATGAAGATTTTCATTTTTCAGCACGACCTGGTACCTGCTCACAGTGCCAAAACCACTGCTGAATGGTTTACTGACCATGGTATTACTGTGCTCAATTGGCCTGCCAACTCTCCTGACCTGAAGCCCATAGAGAATCTGTGGGATATTGTGAAGAGAAAGTTGAGAGACACCAGACCCAACACTGTGGATGAGCTTAAGGCCGCTATCGAAGCATCCTGGGCCTCCGTAACACCTCAGCAGTGCCACAGGCTGATTGCCTCCATGCCACGCCGCATTGAAGCAGTCATTTCTGCAAAAGGATTCCCCACCAAGTATTGAGTGCATAACTGAATATCATTATTTGAAGGTTGACTTTTTTTTGTATTAAAAACACTTTTTTATTGGTCGGATGAAATATGCTAATTTTTTGAGATAGGGATTTTTGGTTTTTCTTTACTTTTTTTTTGCCAAATTATCAATATTAAACCAATAAAAAGCTTGAACTACTTCAGTTGTGTGTAATGAATCTAAAATATATGAAAGTCCAATGTTTATCAGTACATTACAGAAAATAATGATTTTTGTCACAATATGCTAATTTTTTGAGAAGGACCTGTATACCCAACGTATGAGAAACATCCCCATATTGTGATGCTTACGTCACCAGGCTTCACTATCCTCACAGTGTACTGTGGCTTGAATTCAGTGTTTGGGGCTCGTCTGCAGGGCCACTAGACCCAAAAAGAACAATTATACTTTCATCACTCCACAGAATGTCGCTCTGTTTCCCTTTACTCCAGTCAATGTGCTCTTTGGTAAATTGTAACCTCTTCAGCACGTCTTTTTTTCTGCAGTGGGACTTTGCGGGGCTTCTTTCTGATAGCCCGGCTTCACATAGGCGTCTTCGAATTATAACAGGACTCACAGGTAACTTTAAACCTTCTCAGATCTTCCTGGAGCTGATTGCTGGAGGAGTCATTGCCATTTTGGCTCTTCAGCCATTTGAATGGTAGTTTTTCACTTTTTCCATGTTTTTCAGGTTTTGTTGTCATTTTAAAGCATTTGGGATCATTTTCTCTGAGCAGACTCTCATTTACTGCACTTTATATGTTTTCCCATTTCCAGTCAACTTTTGAATCAAGGTACACTGTTCTTCAGAACAATGTCTGGAATGACCCATTTTCCTCAGAATTTCAGAGAGAAATGTTTATATCCAGCAGGTACAACATTTTACAGCGTGTTTTTTGGGCCCTTGCTAAAAGGGTTGTGTCAGGAAGGGCATTAAATGTAAAATCCTGTGCCAAATCAAATGTACGAATCAGGTGATTCGCTGTGGCAACCTCTGCAAAAGGGAAAAGCTGAAAAAAGAAGAAGAAGAAGAAGAAGAAGAATGACATTACTAATGGAATTCCACACTGATCTTATTTTGGACACGGCCCTTTCAATTAGTGATTCTGTTCCACAGAATCAGCAGCATGCACAAATATCATTTCTACCAAAACACTGATAGATCAAATTAGCGATGCTTCTTATTTTATAGGAGATCCGGATAACAATATGATGCTCTGATGAGTACAGTAAGTTTGTTTAATAAAGAAATAAAGAAAATCTATGCAGCGCATAAAATAAATTTCAACAGAAACATATTAAATAATATCTAATATTAGACATAATCTAATAATATTGTTTTTGTACCATTTTGCAATGTAACTCAGTGAGTGACAGGTGTTCAGCCAATGATATGATACGGTTCACTTACATTACACAGCCAGTCATAGCATTGACAGCGCTTGCATATGTGCCCCGCCCACACGCGCCCTGCAGGTGTGTGTGTGGCCACAGCATGCACATCTGATGTTGCTCACAGTGGTCCTCAGTGTGCTCAAGGAGTTTGTATGTATGCCCAGACACATGAAAAATTACAGGGAACATTGCTGAACACCGTTGACCAAAAAACCCCACAAAAACCCCACAAAAACCCCACACCAAATACGAGGCTGAATTGAGGGTAAATCATGAGAAAACTGTATTGTATTAAACCTGCACTTAAAATATAATTAAACCAAATCTAAGTTTCCTTTTAATTACTTTTTTTAAACATTATTTTCTTTACAAGTTTTGAGCGTAAGCTCCACTTGACCTTCTCGAGCCCAGTTTGTCTGATTGAATCGGTCATGTAATCCAGCCTGAGTTTCCTTTGTTTGCCCTGAACTCAGTTTTAGGTTTATGCCAACCTGTACTACTGGTTTAACAGCTGAATCGGGAAAGTGTGTGTTTGAGCAAGTACAGAACTCCACAGAAAAACCTGAAGCTTCCTCCCTGAGGAGTTCGTTCCATGTCAGGACGGAGTATAATTACCTGCAAGAAGTTTTTAAAATGCCAGTGTCAAGATATTTCACTGGTATTTTTAGACTACACACACACACACACACACACACACACACACACACACACACACACACACACACACTCTGCATAAAAAATGAAAACTATTCATCAATGGATGAGTGAAAAAGGGCAGCGATGGTAAGATGGTCAGGCAGATGATGGTCTGGTGGTAAGGTGCTAAATTATGGACCCTAAGCGTGGGGGTTCAAACCCCACTATCAACGCCCCCTCCCCCTCTCCTCCTCCTCCTCCCAGTGCAGCTAAGTGGGTTATCAAAGGCTTTCCTTGTCTCTCACTGTCTGTGGTGTTCGGCATGTAAAAGAACCATTGCTGACTTTCAACAAGAGTAGCTGCAGAGCCATCAGTATGTCTCTGCCTGTCCAGGGTGTACTCTGCCCTCGCCCAGCCTTCCCGTGATCCCAATTCGGATTAAGCTGTTCACGAAATGAATATATGAATTCACAATATATTTTAAAAGTCTGAATTGTCATAATTCCCATTTAAACACAAGTTCAGAAATAGAATAGAATGTGTGTGTGTCTGAACTCGCATGTAAGAAATGTGCAATTTGTTTTTTGTTTTTTTTTTTTGCTGCACAGGACCCAAATGTATGATTAATTTGAAATCTTGTATACATTAATAAATTTACAAATTTCAGAGAATAAAGCAAGGCCATGATAAAAGAGTCGAGATAATTAAGCAGGAATGTGAGCTCGTTAATCGCCTCATTTTAAAACGTCATAAAAAAGAAACCTGAGCTGAGTGTGCTGCCTGAGTGTGTTTGAAATGTGCTCACAGATGCTTTACCAGCCACCTCGCTTGCATGAATGTAGTTTTTGCACTCACAGATACTTAGTGCGCATGAAAACAGTGCTTTGGGATGTGTGGGTGGAAAATTATTTATGATCTATCATAAGCTTTATAACGCTGTAAAGGAAATGGGGTAGTTCGTACAGGAAACCTGTGGCTTAGGGGCAGAGCTTAACTTCTCATATCTTTTGTCCAACAAAGACGCGCACACACACACACACACACACACACACACAGACACAGACACGCACACACACGCACACAGAGGTGACACTACCAGCTCAGGTGAGCCGTATTATTTCTTACTGTTTCCCTTAAATTAATTTATATGTTAACTTCATATTTTATAAAAATTTAGGATTATGTAATGCTTACTGTATAAATCTATAATTTCCTTACAGTTGGTCATGTTAGAAGGAAGTGAGGAATTACTTTTTGTCCTTGGTTCCCTGTCCCAGAAACTTGCAAAACAATTAGAAATTCTCTGTTCCCTAAATAAATGTCTCATTCAGGGTGTACTGTACATTAAAAGACAGGTTTAATTAGTGATTCTGGCTTGGATCTTCGCTTCATCAGTTCATTTTCTGTAAACACTTAATTCTAATTATGATCACGGGGAGGCTGGCGCCCATCCCAGCCGACTCCGGGCGAGGGCAGCGTACACCCTGGACAACTTGCCAGGCCATCGCAGGGCCGAAAGACGCTGATGGCTTTGCAGCTCCTCTTGTTGAAAGTCAGTAATGGTTCTTTTACATGAACCTCAAAGCACCAGACAGTGAGAGACACGAACGGCCTTTGATAACCCAGTTAGCTGCATTGGATAGGAAGGGTGTATGTGTGTGTGTGTGTGTGTGTGTGTGTGTGTGTGTGTGTGTGTGTGTGTGTGTGTGTGTGTGTGTGTGTGTGTGTGTGTGTGTGAGACAACCTGTTGTGAGTGGCTTGAATGTTCTTTTCTTTAAAATGGGTTTTGTTGTGGTCTCAGTCTGAAACTACTACAAAAGGATTCATCCTAAAAGAGGCAATAAAATGCTTCTCATGAACGTTCAGACATTTAATCTGGCAGTGAGACCAGTTTGATCAGTATGAGTAGTTTAATTACAGTTTCTCACAAACAGAAGAAGATTATAAATTATAGTACAAAATTGTGTTGCATAAAAACGATTGTGAAGGTTTCAGTCTCGTCAAGTCAAGTTAATCAACACATCTGACTGAGCTACAGCCAGAATCTTTTACAGTGTGCTTTAATCTTGTAGCAGAAAAAAAAAACAAAACAAATAAAAAAAAAAAAAACAGCGACTTTAAACGAGAAAAAATGGAAAAAAGAAAAAATAAGACTATGCACCTTGTATCGTCTTTATTAATCCTCCAGACAGTGAATCAATCAGACTGCACCATTCGTGTGTTAAAAGAATAAATATACAGCATGATTAGGGAAAAGAATTGAAATTTATTTTTGAACTGTACGGTACATTTAAAACAAAGGCATTGCAATATAGACACGGTGTGCTGCGTTCTCATTATCACTTTACATAATGTTTTTAAATAGACAATTCTAATCAAATATAAATATTAAAATATTGTATTCAAACATGTCACCGCACTATTGTTGACACTTTTGTTTTAATCAGAGTGTAGTCCAATAGAAAGGAGGTGACATCATAGAGCAACTGATCTATTTCTCCAAAGAAACTCTATAATCGAGTCCGAAAGTGAAAAAGCGCAGATTACGGAAATTGTGTGCGAATATAAGCAGTGTACCCACTAATAACACAACTGTGAGTCATTCTCATTAGCAAGATGCTCAGATTTAGAGTCCAGGCAAGTAGAAAAGCTTTCAAACAAAAACAGAGCAAAAAAATAAATAAAAGGAAGGAGTAACAGACCAGTGTTCATTCTTTCTCAGGAAAAAGAAACTGTTTGGGTTTAAAGACTGCGACGAGGCCTGACCTGAGCCGAACCTTTTCTTTCCACGCCTTCAGATGGTCTAGTGGATAGGGCGCAGGATTGCTGATCCTAAGGTTGGTTGTTCGCGTCCCACTCTTCACCAAGATTGTCCCTGTCGCCCCCCCCCCCCCAGTTTGCAGCTAACCGCGTTATCAAAGGCGGGCCATGTCTGTCACTGTCTATGGTGAGAGGCTCATGGAAAAGAACCATTGCTGACTTTCATAACAAGGGGCTGCAAAGCCGTCAGCGTGTTTCTGTTTCTTGCTAAAGGGTTGTGACAGGAAGGAAGGGCACCTGACGTAAGAAAAAAAAAAAAAACATGCCAAATCATGAAATCATCAGTTGATTCGCTGTGGCGACTCCCGAGAACGAGAAAAAGCCGAAAAGAAAAGAGGAAGAGTATGTTCAACCTTTGTAGACTGAATCAAACCATTGCTGCTAATTTTATTATACAATTATTTAAAATTCAGATTGATTAATAAATATTTGTTTTCATCAGAGATGAAGAATGACCCAGATGAAAAAAATTCTTCTTCTACTTCTTTTGTTTTTTGATGCAAATTCAGACTTGCTGCTGTTGTTTATTATGTCACTTATTGTACTGATGATGATGATTGATGTGGTTTTGGCAGGAAACAGACACTTTGCACAGGCTGCCAATCTAAACTTAATCATCACAAGAGTATCGCTCCGAATTTACAGATTTTATGCATCACTTAACCATGAAAACTATTTCAAATCATTGACTGCATTTATCACTTGCGGTCACTAATGTCACCGACACGGAGAAGTTAGAAATAAACTACGTTTTCTTTGGAAAATCTTCAGCAAAAAGCACTGCACAGCATGTTTACAGTAAAAAAACCCACAAAACACTGTCGAGCACATTCAACTTCTAAACTGCTTATTCCCGCGAGAGTCATGGGGAGTCTGGAGCCTCTCTTAGCTGACTCTGGCCAAAGGCAAGGTAAGCCATCGCAGGGCCAGCACACTCACAACCATTTACATTCACACAGGCCTGAGGGCAACTTGCAATGTGCATGTGGTTGTACTGTGGAAGGAAACCAGACGACACAGAGAAAACCCATAAAAGCATGCAGTGAACATGCAAACTTCACACAGGACCACCCTGACTAGATTTGGGACCTAAACCCAGGACGTTTTGTTTTTTGCTGTGACGTGGACGTGATGACCACCACGCCACTGACAAAACACATTATCTGCTCCTTAATTGCAAGAGAAAGTTGCTTATTTGGATTTAACAACTAATTAAGGATGTTGTAAAGTTTATAACAATGCAGGTATGATGCGGCAAAAATGTCAGTCATGTGGTTTATATTCATTCATTTTCTGAACAGCCTATTTCTAATTAGGGTCACAGGGAGGCTAGTGCCCCCCCAGCCAACACTGGGCGAGGGCAGAGTGCACCCTGGATGGCTCACCAGGGCAGAAACACGCTGACGGCTATGCGGCTCCTCTTGATGAAAGTCATCAGTGGTTCTTTTACATGAACCTCACACCACAGACAGTGAGAGACACGAACGGCCTTTGATAACCCAGTTAGCTGCTCAATTTGGATAGGTCAAATGTAATGGAAATAATTTTCCTTATGGAATTAATACCAAAATAATATGATAATAGCCAATAATAATATAGTAATATATAATAAAAATATATAATAGAAATAATAGCCAAAAAAAAAAAAAGGAGACATTTGGGTTTTGATCACCAAAGTGTAAATATTCCATTCATTGCGCCGCGCAGTGTGTTTTCATTTGCTTCTTACACCTTGCAAAAGCATGGTATCCAGAACTGCACCGGGTCAAACAGCACCATTGATTACTCTTAATTAATTGATATTTATAATAATGAATTGAATAGCTAAATATGCAATAGCCTGGTGAGATATCCAGGGTGTACTCTGCCTGCCCCCGCCCAGCGTCGGCTGAGATGAGCACCAGCCTCCCCATGACCCTCATTAGGATTAAGCGTTTCAGAAATTTAATGAATGAATGACAGCTACATATCACAGAAGGAAAATTAATAGTCACACTTGGTTATGGTTTTGGTAAGCATTGACCATTGGCCAGGATGAGGACAATGACATGATTTGTTTCCCAGAGCTGGTGTTATCATAAGCTAATTTTGTGTGGCCTCATCATATTTACTGGCGATTGGTAGCAGGATCCTTAACTGCAGTTGGTCCAGTCCTCTGAAATGGGCTTTCTGTATCAGGTCTGGGGCAGTGGTGGCCTGATAGCAAAAATGCTGGATCAACGATCCCAAGGTTGGGGGTTCAAGCCCCACTCTCAATGGATAGTCACTGCCCCCCCCCCAGTGCAGCTAACTGGGTTATCGAAGGCCGGCCGTGCCTCTCAGGGTCTATGGTGTGAGGTTCATGTAAAAGAACCATTGCTCGCTGTCATCAAGAGGAGCTGCATAGCTGTCAGCATGTTTCTGTCCTGCGATGGCCTGACGAGCCATCCAGGGTGGAGTCTGCCCTTGCCCAGAGTCGGCTGAGATGGTAGCCAGCCTTCTCTGCGACACTAAGTTCTCGGTTCAGAAAATGAATGCATGAATAAATTTATCAGGTCTGAAACAGAAAAAAAGTGGTTGCGTTCACATCATTTTTTTAAAATCAATTCATATAAACGCTGTTTCCCACACAACACCAGAATCAATGAGAATTACATACATGAAGATCTGGGAATTCCCAGAGTATCTCAGAGAAAATCTATAGAGTTTATCCTTCAACACTCCAGAAAAAAAAAAAATCACCATTTCAGCTTCTCAAACCAGAAAGCCATATATTCCCCTGATTTCTTTTTAATCCACCAATCAATCAATAGAGTAACAAAATCACATGTCTGTCACATGTCTGCTATGTTTATCCTTCTCGGCAAGATGCGTCATGCCATGTGGGCAAAGTATAGCATCGACCCCAAGTTGCGGAAGATCAATGTCGGATTATGAATGTCACAGCCAGGCCATCCCAGTAATTTTTTCAGAGCTTTTGATTAGCTGAAATTATAGTGAGCTTATTTAATGATGGCTGGTTTCAATTTATATTTTTAAAGATAACAGTGGTATGTTTTTAAGCAAATGAGCATGTTGCTATTCATTCATTTTCTGAACCACTCAATCCCAATTAGGGCCTCAGGAAAGCTGGCCCCATCTCAGCCAACTCTAGGTAAGGGCAGGGTACACCTTGGCTGGCACCAGGGCTGACACTCTCACACACTCACACGCACACACACACACACACACACACACCCCGAGGGGTGATTTGTAACAGCCAATTAGCCGAATGTGCATGTTTTTGGACCTAGGAAGGAAACCAGAGTACCCAGGGGAAGCCACATGAGCATGGGGAGAACATGCAAACTCCATACAGAAACACCCAGACTGGGAATCGAGCCCAGGCCTTCTTTCTGTGAGGCGGGTGTGCTAACCGCTACGCCACCGTGCCGCCCCAGCATGTTGCTAGTCCCCTTTAAATAATACGCATCCTTCAATTCCTTTATTTGGAGAAATTCTCAATTATTCCAGGTTGACGGTGAGACTGGAGTCCTCTGTGTGGGGGAAATTTTGTTGTCGGTGTTACTTAAGCAGAGATCAGTGAGTAATGAAGAGAACAAATAGAGATTTTATTAGAAAATTGCGCAGGTCATCAATCTCACGAGCATACCATGAGTGAGGCGAGTCTCCTCTCACTGCTTCTGTTTTTATCTTTGAGGGAAACAAAGAAAGCCTTGTTCATTGTCTCCTCAGATATGGAAATGTCCTGCTGGAACATTTCAGTGATTTCACTGTGGATGTGCAGCAGGGATTCCACAGCTTATCTCAGCAGAACTGAATATTCTTTAAGAATTGAATTTGGGTCAGGTATATACACAGACAAGAAAATCGCACATTATGAGGAACTAAACGCAGAAGTAAAAAGACACGTATTGCTTAAAACTGTTATGACTAATAATAACTTCTTCTTTTCCTTTCGGCTGTTCCCTTCAGGGCTCACCACAGGAAATCATCCGCCTCCATCTCACCCTGTCCTCTGCATCTTCTTCTCTGACTCCAACAACCTTCATGTCCTCCTTCACCACATCCATAAGTCTCTTCTTTGGTCTTCCCCTAGGCCTTCTACCCGGTAGTTCCATCCTACTGCCAATATACTCACTATCCCTCCTCTGTACATGTCCAAACCATCTCAATCTAGCCTCTCTGACTTTGTCTCCAAAACCTCTAACATGTGCTGTCCCTCTGATGTCCTCATTCCTGATCCTATCCATCCTCGTTACTCCCAAAGAGAACCTCAACATTTTCATCTCTGCTACCTCCATCTCTGCCTCCTGTCTTTTCCCCAGAGACACTGTTTCTAAACCATACAACATCGCTGGCCTCATCACCATCTTGTACACTTTTCCTTTCATTCTTGCTGATACTCTCCTGTCGCACATCACAACGGACACTTTTGTCCAACCATTCCAACCTGCCTGCACACGCTTCTTCACCTCTTTTCCAGTTATGACTAATACAATGAAAATATGAAAAAAAAAAAAAAAAATGGCAAAAATGCTCTCGGTGAGCCTGAGACTTGAAGCTAGGACCCTCCTGCTAATGTCTAATCTAATGAATACAACTCTCACAATCCAAAGACATGCACATTAGGCTAAATGGCTATTCCAAACCACCCCTAGGTGTGAGTGTGATTGTGAATGGCTGGGGGCGTTTTGGGGAACAGTGGTGGTCTAGTGGTATAGGGTGCTGGATCGCTGATCCTAAGGTTGGGGGTTCGAGTCCCACTCTCCATAGGGTTGCCCCTGTTCCCCCCAGTGCAGCTAACTAGGTTATCAAAGGCTGGCCATGTCTCTCACGGTCTATGGTGTGAGGTTCATGTAAAAAAAACATTGCTGACTTTCGTAAAGAGGAGCTGCAAAGCCGTCAGCGTGTTTCTAATCGGGAATCGGAGTCCCCTGAGGCAGTTCGTTCACAGTAACGTTCTGGCAACTCCTACAGCGGCACTGAAACCCAGGCGTATCGGCACTTGCCCTTCCATTGGATCCTTCTGGTAGCACCGAGAGGGGGGACTTGCTGCTTGGGTAACAGCCTGTCCTCCATTACTCCTTACCCCGGCTCTGCGCACTGGAGCGTACCACCGGCTGGAATACCGAAATACGGCCAGAGAGCAGCCATAGTCCTTCGGGACTGACGGAGGCCTGCTGCGACTACTGGGTGTGTTTTGAACAAGCATCAGAGTTCAGTGTGTGCCCTGCCCTCGCTCAGAGTCAGCTGTGCTATACCGTATAGTATGACTAATCAGTTCAACACAAAGTAATTTACTTATTACTCAATAACACCACAGACAATATGGACACTATTGTAAACATTACCGCCCACACTCACGTCAGACACTTACTTACAGTCGTGACTGTTCTGACGATAACCTCCAGATCAGTCCACGATACATAAAGCACTCACAGCTTGTATGTACTGTATATCTTGCTGAAGAACTGGAACACCACATTCTTGTGAATCCTCGCCTTGTTATACATGGCAAAATGTCAGAGATTATAGACTGTAAATCAGGACAGGGAAAATCACAATATGTGCTTTCAGGCTACAATAATTATTCATGGTTCTCGGACTGTTATTAGAAAGATTCGACTTCCCTTTTCATGTGTTTGCACTGCAGGAACTGAGAATGATTTTACTATATTATTCTGATAATGTCATTTTAGGAGCTGTTTCAGGATCTACTTCAGTGCACATATTCTCCCCAAAACTTCAGGACCAAAAAAAAAAAAAAAAAAAAAAAAAAAAGCTAACAAATACTGTCTTAACATTATAGTTTTTATTGTTTTTTACTTTACTGCTGTTAAGAAATGCGCGTCATGACCACTTCAGCTTGGACTGGTTTTATTATTATATTGGTGGCTAACAGCTAGCAAAACATTAACAGAAAACTAACACACGCCAACAAAATCAGTAAAGAGTGTCTGAAATCTTTATCTCTGTAATGTTCTACTTACAAACCTAGTAATGAATGGAAGCAGAATAGTAGAGGAATAGTATGGAATGGAAGCAGAATCGAAAATAAATCTAACAAACCAACAGTGTGGAGAAAAAGTTATCTTTTAGGGATCATAACTTGATATGTAATTAGTTAAAGTTTCTCATATGAATGACAACCTTCTTCATGCAGAACAGTTTTAAAATACCCTTTATCCTCTTTCTCATCAATAATTTACACCGAATCAGGACAACAGCGTTCATTTACACTGTATAATGTTAAAAGCAAAAAAGAGTGGAAAAACACCATCATCACTCCATTACGCAAAAGGTGGACAAGAAGGATTTAGCAAACTTCCAGCCCATCAGTTTGCTCTCCCATGTGTATGAGCTATTCATGAAAATCCTGAAGAACAGACCAAATTGATCCCTGGATGAACATCAGCCACCAGAACAAGCTGCCTACCAAAGTGGTCATTCCACTGCAGACCACCTACATGCCGTTGTGCAGGTACTTGAGAAGACCAATGAATATCAAATTCCCATCCACATGGCATGTGTAGTTTATGAGAAAGCGTTTGACTCAATCCAGCACAAGGCAGTTTTAAACAGTAAACAGCGTAGTTTAAATTAACAGAACCAAGCAACATGGCATGGAGGAAAAGTACACCAGTGTCTGAAAAGAGATCTACAGAGAAGCCACAGCACAAGTACCAACTGATAACATGAGCATAAAATTTCAGATCATGAAAGGAGTCTGGCAGGACCATACACTATCACCCGCAATGTTCACAGTGGCGCTGGAGGAACTTTTCAAGACGGTGAACAACCTGAGATTTGCAGACAACACTGTCCTGTTTACAAAAAGTGAGAATGAACCCAAAAGTGTATCGCACGACCTGAATAAAGAAGGAAAATGAGATGGAATGAGGATGAACAAAAAGAAAACAAAGACCATGTGCAAGGAGATAACAAAGGAATGGAATATCAAGTGATGGAGAAGAGCTTGTAGAAGTTGAGGAATACAAGTATTTGGAAAGACACCAGGAAATGAGATGGCCAGAGAGGTTAATGAACAAACAGCTGCAGGCTGGAAACGGTTTGGGCAGTACAACACCTTCCTGAAAGATCAGAAAATGCTTCATCTGCTTGAAGAAAAAATCACTCACAGTCAAAATACCAGCAATGACATATGGAGAAGAAATATGTTCTCAATCCCAAGGTCCTCAAATCCTCAATCTTGATCCCAAGGTTGGGGGTTCAAGCCCCACTCTCAATGTGTTGTCACTGACCCCCCCCCCCCCTCAGTGCAGCTAACGGCTATCAAAAGCCAGCCACGTCTCTCACTGTCTATGGTGTGAGGTTCATATCAAAGAACCATTGCTGACTTTTGTTAAAAGGAGCTGCATAGCCATCAGTATGTTTCTGCCCTGCGATGGCCTGATGAGCTGTCCAGGGTGTACTCTGCCTTCACCCCGAGTTGGCTGAGATGGGTGTCAGCCTCCCTGCAACCCTACTTAGGATTAAGTGGTTCAAAAAATGAATAAATGAATGAAGATCTGGAATGAAGTGATAAGAATGAAAACAAAGGTGAAGGATGTTGTAAGCAGAGCAGAAGATGCAAAAGCCCAGTTGGCATTATATTCATTCATTCATTTTCTGAACCGGTTAATTCTAATTAGGGTCACAGGAAGGCTCATCTCAGCCAGCCAACTCCTGGCGTGGGTGAGGTACGCCCTGGACAACTTGCCAGGCCATCGCAAGGCTAACACTCACACAACCGTTCACACCTAGGAGAGACTTGGAACAGTCAATTAACCTACTGTGCATGTTTTTGGACTGTGGGAGGAAACTGGAATATCCAGAGGAAACCTACACCAGCACGGGGAGAACATGCAAACTCCACACAGAAACGCCCAGGCTTGGAATCAAACCCAGACCTTCTTGCTGTGAGGCGGCCATGCTAACCTCTACATCACCTTGCTGTGGGCACGGCATCTTTTCAGAATGAACACCAGCAGCTGGGCCAGAATAACAACAGAATGGACACCAAAGCATAAAAACGGATGAAAGGGAGACCGAAGTGGAGGTGGAAAGATGATATTGAGCTGAAAGCTGTCAACAAGTGGACACAAGTAGCACAAAATCATTGGTCATGGAACAGTTTGTGGAGGTCACCTGCTAGCAGTGGCATGACAGTCTGAGATGATGAAGATGATAAAGACTAAGAGCTTTAAATTATATTTTATAGGGTGAGCAGCTTATTTTACATTTTGTAATGCTAACAGCAATAATTTACGCTCTGCAAGGCTAACCGCTTTAAATTGTACAAGGCTCATGCAGCCATTCATTTTCTGAAAAACTGAATCATAATTAGGATTGCAGGGAGGCTGGCACCCATCTCAGCCAACTGTAGACAAGGGCAGAGTACACCCTGGACAGCTCACCAGGCCATTGCAGGGCAGAAACATGCTGACGGCTATGCAGCTTCTCTTGATGAACGTCAGCAATGGTTCTTTTACATGAAGCTCCCGCCATAGACAGTGAGAGACATGGCTGGCCTTTGATAACCCAGTTAGCTGCACTGTTGTTCAAGGCTAACAGCAAGAATTTACATTTTATACAGCTAACAGCAGGCAGTGGTTAGGTGCTGGATTGCCAATCTCAAGGTTGGGGGTTCAAGTCACCACTGTCACTTGTCTCTGCTGTCCCCCCAATACAATTAACTGGGTTTTCAAATGCCCGCCATGTGTCTCACTGTCCATGGTGAGAGGTTCATGTAAAAAAAAAAACATTGCTGACTTTGATAAAGAGGAGCTGCATAGCTGTCAGCATGTTTCTGCCCTGCGATGGCCTGGCGAGCCATCCAGGGTGGAGTCTGTCCTCGCCCAGAGTCGGCTGAGATGGGAGCCAGCCTTCTCTGCGACACTAAGTAGGAGTGTTCGGTTCAGAAAATGAATGCATGAATAAATTTATCAGGTCTGAAACAGAAAAAAAGTGGCTGCATTCACATCATTTTTTAATCAATTCATATAAACTCTGTTTCCCACACAACACCAAAATCAATGAGAATTACATACATGAAGATCTGGGAATTCCCAGAGTATCTCAGAGAAAATGCAGAGTTTATCATTCGACACTCCAGAAAAAAAAAAAAAGAATCACCATTTCAACGACTCAAACCAGAAAGCCATATATTCCCCTGATTTCTTTTTAACCCACCAATCAATCAGTAGAGTAACAAAATCACACGTCCGTCACATGTCCGCTTTGACATGTGGGCAAAGTATAGCATCGACCCCAAGTTGCCCCTCACCTTCCTCAATTTATATTTGCTAAAAAAGGGTGATATCCTTCCGCTGGCCTGGACTTCCTGTCTTGTTTGAACAGCCAATAGCTGCACACTGATGATGTAGGAAGGACACAAATGGCAATGATGCGGATAATGGCTGAGATGGCTTGGTGAGCTTGGTGAGCTATCCAGGATGTACTCTGCTCTCGTGCAGTTGGCTGAGAAGGGCATCATCCTCCCTGTGATCCTAATTCGGACTAAGCAATTCAGAAACTGAAAGAATGAGTGAGGACTAACAGCTTTAATTTATATTATGCATTGTTAACATCTTCATACAGCATTCAAATTAAATGCAAACTGTCTAGGGTGTACTCTGCCTTCGCCCAGGGTTGGCTGAGGTGGGCACCAGCCTCCCCATGGCCATAATTAGGCTTACGTGGTGATGAATAATGAATGAATAAATGAATAAATTAATTAATGCTAACAGGTTTAATTCAGCACTAGGCTGTTGCTTTGCTGGGGCCGGTGGTGTAGTGGTTAGGGTTCTGCGCTCATGATCGGGAGGCTGTGAGTTCGAATCCCACTGAGACCCTCACTGTGCTAAGACCCCTGGGCAAGGTCTCAACCACAAGTGTGCCTCTGTTCACCCAGCAGTATAAATGGGTACCAGTAAAAATATACTGGGAAGGTAACCTGCGATGGACTAGTGTCCCATCCAGGGGCAGTTCAACTCCTGGTCGCTTCACGCTATGGAAACCGGGGATAAGCACTGGCCTGATGAGTCACGAGGCTCGGGTGTAAAAACACAACAGACTTAGGCTGTTGCTTGAATGAACAACATGCAAGGCCAGTATATGGCTGTAACATTTAAAGCCAGTACAGAGCTAAATTACACGAGGTGAACTTCAATCCAGATTTACTGCATTTGTATCATGCTTTTTACAATGCTAGCATATATTTGAATGGTGTGGCAGTTATTTGCTGGCTACAATAATAGTATGTGGGTTGGCTCACAAAACTGAAACTTTCCAACAACCCAACTTTAATTTGAATAAATATTTCCATGACCAAGTTTATTTGTCATTAGACGGATCAAAATCTGTAGTGCATGCCTGGGAGATGATACCATATTAAAATATGTACATACGGTGAATACAGTTTTTGAATTAAGCATGTCCATTCCTCGTTTGCATGCTCAATTTTGTAAAGAATTTGCATGTGCATGGAAAAATTCATAAATAAACACCAGACGACTACAACAGGTTTGACGATGCACGAACTTTTACTGTTCATGTTGCACGGTGTATCTTGTGCTCCCACGAATCAATGATGGATTGGCATTTATTGACTTTAGATAATAAAGAAACGTTAAACATGTCAAACACTATCAATCAGCTCAGTGTAACTAATCGCACAGTTATTATCTAAAGCTAGTATTCATGAATAGAAGGCTATGCATTCTGCCCATGTTACTGACTGACTTACGAGTCGTCCTACTGATAATTTGATAATACTGTCCCTCCAATGAATAATATTTGGCATCTACCATGGTTTATTACACGTTGACCTAATGCATCAAAAAATGGGTGCAAATTGTCACACATTTCAATAACAGTTTCTTGATTGGACCCATACAGCTGAAATTGAGAAGGAGAACATCAATGAAGAAGAGTAAATGCCAATGCAATGTATGTTCAGAGCAAAACGTCAAGGTTTAATGGTGGAGGTGTAATAGTACTGAGACCTCTATATTGCTGATTCGAGCAAAATTAAAAGGAAATCTTACCTACCAACAGTGCAGAAGTAAAGTTACCTTTCAGCAATCATTTGTCGAAATGCAATCATTAAAATTATATAATTTTTCTTTCATAGATGATGGCTGTCTGCATGCAGAACAAGTTTAAAAGCTGCTTCATCTTCTTGCTTCTTGTCGTCTTCTTAATGCTTGCCTTTGTCCATTTATCTAACATTTATTTGAAACCATTCAAAGATTGGATCAGCAGTGATGGCCAACGGTTTCAATATTTTTACAGCCTAGGAAAAACAATCCAAAACACTGAAAATGAAAGTCTGATCAAAGTTCTTGATCACATCTACAAACAAGCTGAGGAACAGACATCTACTACCACACATGTTGCACTGACCGTACCAAACGATCAGATCAATCAATCAACAACAAGCATTCCTGTGACAGAACTTTACCACGAAGCATATCCTCGCAGGTACCACTTTATCCTCAATGAGCCGGATATATGTGAGCAGCGGAAGCCATTTTTGGTTCTCATGGTACCAGTGGCTCCCCAAGGACTGGAGGCGCGCAATGCCATCCGAAGCACATGGGGTAACGAGAGTGTTGTTCAAGGGAAAAACGTCATGGTCTTGTTCATGCTGGGTTTAAGGGGTTTTGAGGAGCAGGCAAAACAACAAGAGCAATTGACTTTGGAAAGCCAGCAGTACCACGATCTGATCCAGAGTAACTTTATAGATTCATACAAAAACCTGACCATAAAGACTATGGTGATCATGGACTGGTTGGCCACACACTGTCGTCAAGCACACTATTCCATGAAGATAGACTCTGACATGTTCCTAAATCTAGAAAATCTCATGAGCTTGCTTCTGGATTCAAACACACCGAAGGAAAACTACATGACTGGGATGGTTATGTGGAATCGACCCGTCATTCGAAATCCATCTTCCAAGTGGTATGTGCCGAAAGAAGTGTACCCAGACAACGTCTACCCAACCTACCTGCTGGGGATGGGCTATGTCTTTTCCAATGATCTTTCAGAGAAGATTGTCGGTGCCTCAAAAGACATAAAACCGTTTTATATTGAGGACGCCTACGTGGGTGCATGTTTGAAAAAACTGGGCCTCTCACCGTCAAAACCTCCCGACCCATCCAAATTCAAGGCTTATTTTAGTGGTAAATTTGAACGCAGTGAGTTTGCCAGAGTCATAACAACAATTCTCGGCTCTCCACATCAGCTGGTGACATTCTGGAAGGACCTTAAGATGACTTTGTGAGGACAAGGTCAAGGTACATGGTAGAGCGCAAAAAGCATTTGTCATGACTTTTTTGGGACTCTTCCAATTTTCTGATGGTTATCTCCAACCCACCAGACAGTGCTTCTCTATTACATGACACCAACAAAAAAGGGATTTTTTTTTTCCTGTCAAACGTATTTTTGTTGCACCTCTAGAGCCTTGCAGCTCGACAATGCTGGGATTAAAACTCATATCCTACCAAAATGCTCATAAGGACTCACAACATTCACTCATGACATTTGTTTACAACAAATTCCTGTCTGCATGGATTGTATCAATATCCTCCAGGAATTAGGATACAGAGCTATGTTAATATTATTACTGGTATTATTATATCATGAGTACTTATATTATTATCTGGGGTTTTATCTGATGGGGTATGTAAGGTACACGAGGGTCATTCATTCACTTTCTAAACCACTTAATCCTAATTAGGGTCGTAGGGAGGCTGGCCCCCATATCAGCCAACACTAGGCGGAAGCGAGGTACACACTGGACAGCTTGCCAGGCCATCGCAGGGTACATGAGGGTAGTGCCTGTTATACACTGTGCGAACCAGGACAAACATTTAGGGATATGGTATAAATTAAACACTGTACTTTTAAATGTGTTCATTTTATTAAAAAAAAAAAAAAAAAAAAATTCAAACAGTCTTCTGCAAATGATAATAAATGTATTCAAGTGTCAAGTGTCTACTGTTGGTCAGAATCGCTGTCATATCATGAGATTTTAATTCATAAGTTATTACCTTATTTAAAAATCTACCTAAAGTATGTAAAAGAGAAGTTATGATATGAATACGGGATTTCAGGAAATCAGGAAATGTAAATGTGTGGAGTGAGAAACTCTTCAGGTACTTTTCTTGATTTTGTGAGAAAGTGTTACACAGGACTAATCATTGTCTGTCTGTCTTTCTTTCGGCTTTTTCCCTTTTTACTCGGGAGTCGCCACAGCGAATCATTTTGATTCGCACGTTTAATTTGGCAGAGGTTTTTACGTCGGATGCCCTTCCTGTCACAACCCTTTTTTAGCAAGAGACAGAAACACGCTGACGACTTTGCAGCTACTCTTTACGAAAGTCAGCAATGGTTCTTTTACATCAACCTCTCACCATAGACAGTGACAGACATGGCCCGCCTTTGATAACCCAGTTAGCCGCACTGGGGGGACAGTGACAACCTTGTGGAGAGTGGGACTCGAACCGCCAACCTTTGGATCAGCGATCCAGCGCCCTATACCACTAGACCACCACTGCCCCATTTACACAGGACTAATCATCTGATGCGAAATATGCCTGGATTTGAAGAAAATTTGCATATTTCAAAAGAACACGATGCTGGCCATTATGTTCCAGTATGTGTCAGATAGAGAGAGATAGAGAGAGAGAGAGAGAGAGCGAGAGAGAGAGAATCTATATCTATTTTTATTTTTTTTTATGATAATTATTAATATTGTTGTTGTTTTTGTTGTTGTAATGATGTTATTTATTTTTAAATCTTGGTGCACTGTTATCCTAAAGTAGATTCTCAGAGAAAATGAATATTATTGAAATATTTCTAGATGTATGTACTGTATATTTTTATCTTTCTTTTAGACTTTTTTTTTTTTTAAGGTGAATTGGTGACTGGAAATGTTGTTTGAGCTCTTGGAGTGAAAATAAAATCGGGATAAAAATTCCCTGTCATGTTGTAGTTGTTGTCAGCGAGTTTCAGTGGTGCTATGATGAAATTATTTTTTAAAGTATGGATATTATGATGATATTTTGAAAATCACACTTTTTGACTTTTTTCTGTAAAAACATTTTGAAAAATCATCCGTTCATTCGTTCATTTTCTGAACTGCCTCATCCTAATTAGAGTTGACGCCCATTTCAGCCAACTCTGGGCGAGGGCAGAGTACACCCTGGACAGCTAGTTAGGTCATCGTGGGGCAGAAACATGCTGACGGCTATACAGCTCCTCTTGATGAAAGACAGCAATGGTTCTTTTAGATGAGGCTCTCACCACGGACAGTGAGAGACATGGCGGGCTTTGATAACCCACTTAGTGCACTGGGGGAACAGCAGCGACAACCGTTGACAGTGGGGCTTGAACTTCTGGCCTTGAAATCAGTAATCCAGCACCTTACCCACCACTGTCCCGTCTTATAAACTCATACTGTATATGTAAAATTATATTAATTAATGGTAAGAAGGTCATGTGCTCAAGTCCCAGGCTTAATGAAGATGTTTCTGTGTGGAGTTTGCATGTTCTCTACATTCCTTAAGTTTCCTCTGGGTACTCCAGTTTCCTCCTGCACTCCAAGGACCTGCACAATAAACTAACTGTGTGTGTGTGTGTGTGTGTGTCTATTGGCCCTATTATGGATTGGTGAGCTGTTCCTGGTGCACCCCCCCCCCCCCCCCCGCCTCGCCCGGAGTCGATTAAGATAGGCTCCAGTGATAAGGTCCGGTTAAGATATGTTGTTTTGAGTCCAAGCTCTGGATTGATGGTACAAATGTGATCAAGGCGAGTTGAAGCAAGCCTGAACCGTTCACATGAGTACTGTGTATGTGTGGATGTCTACTGAGCGAACAATATCGAGAGAGGTGAACTTAGCGCAGACAGAATGTCTCCATTGTTGCAGACTGAAAGAAGTCTTGACGTGCATCCTTTCTGGCTGAAGAGTCACAGGTTCCTAATCACCTTTTCAGAAAATGCTGTATTTAAACATAATCCTCAGTGTCACAACTTATTACAGTACAAGTTAGTCATGGATTAGAAGCGCTAAATTACAGCCGAACATACTTTTGACACATGACCCAGTTACACAACAAGCCATGATACTGTGGGGGAAAAACCCAGGGGGATCAGGTGCCACTGGTGGTACTGTGTGGTTTGGACTCATGAACAAAGTAAGGCCTATGACCTGCTGGTTTGAAATGTCATATATTTGGTCCTTCATTAATCTATGCAAATTTCTGGACTTCCCTATAAATGTACTTTAATTAATAATTGATCATTAGCAGCATCAAATGAATATGAATCCAGAAATTGTTATAGCTTTGGAATGAGGATCATATTTCCTTTACTTAAGAGCATTGGTGACCTGGTGGTGAAGGCGCTGTATCACTGATAGTAAAGTTGGGGGCTCAAGCCCCACTCTCCACGGGCTGTCACTGTCTCCCCCCCAGTGCAGCTAACTGGGTTATCAAAGGCCGGCCATGTCTCTCACTGTCTATGGTGTGAGGTTCATGTAAAAGAACCATTGCTGACTTTCATCAATAGTTTCTGCAAAGCCGTCAGCGTGTTTCCGCCCTGCGATAGTCTGGTGAACTATCCAGGGTGTACTCTGCCCTCGTTCGGAGTCGGCTGGAATAGGCATCAGCCTCCCCGTGACCCTAATTAGGATTAAGCGGTTACAGAAAATGAAAATACACTTAAACATGTACATATACGTCAGTCAGGGGGTCGATCCTACTTTGCGGAAATCGGCGGGAGGGCGGCAGAACATTGGGCGTGTTCCTAACAGAGATCCATTTCCATATTGTTCAAGTCTATTTTCTATATCTGGGGAAGCTTTGCTCCCCTCTTCTATAGGATGGGGTGCTTCGATTCTATTACTCGCCTGGTATTCACATGGTATTTTAAATGGAAGTTTACATGGAAGTTCGAAAAGGTCCCATCTATTCCAAAACAGTTGCTAATTGTTGTAAATGTGTGCAACCCGATCCTGCATCATGTGGATTACGTCAAAAGATTGTGTTGTGAGTAAAAGCCAAAGTAAGCTTAAAATGGCTTCACCGGACATCACCAAAAATACATCCTTAAAAGCTAAACTTTTGTATTTTTGCTTATGTTTTCCTGTAGTATATACTAAAATAATTATTAACAATGGGGCAGTGTTCAAATAATTGTTATTTATCTGAAAACAATAGACCAGGAGTCAACAACATGGTGCCCGCAAGGACAACCTGAGTCGCCCACTAGCCTGTTCACTGTTATTTTCAGAACAGGCCCGCAGCTCCATAACGCATCTCTCCATTGAGCTGCATCTAATATTTTTGCTATTTGTTAAAAATCAAATCAGTATCTTCAAATAGATGAATATCCTTAATTATTAATAATAACATAATTAAAGGTGACTGGAGCAAATTTTTAATTTCAGAAGTGTGAATCGACCTGGTAGCCTAATTAGTGCCCAAGAAGTGGCTCTCAGTTTCAAAAAGGTTGGTGACCCCTGCAATAGACCAATCAAGTTATACTATTCTCATGTAGCATGAACTCAATGTATTTATATAAATAGAAAAGAAATATGATGTGTTGTTTATACCTGCATGTTTTATTTCTTACACACTAAAGGGCAAGACGCGCTCATATTTTCTTTGCATTATAGATTATTGGTTTCATTTCTGAAAATGACACATACACAGTCTGACCTAAAATCAGCCTAAAGACCAATCTATGATACCATTCATACCATTCTGGCACTCATCTCAACCGACTCTGGGCATGGACGGGGTACTCCCTGGACAGCTCGTCAGGCCATCACAGAACCATTCACACTCACACTCACACCTAGGGATGATCTGGAACAGCCAATTATCTAACTGTGCATGTTTTTGGAGTGTAGGAGGAAACTGTAGTACCAGGAGGAAACCCACGCAAGCACGGGGAGAACATACAAATTCCACACAGAAACGTCCGAGCTGGGAATCGAACTCAAGTCTTCTTGCTGTGAGGACGTGTGAACCACTACACCACTGTGCTGTCCTAATCTTCATATTTAAAATGAAAACTTTTGCCTTTAGTCATGTTTTCTTTTCATGTTTTTCATGTTTATCTCCACAAAGGCATAAATACCTGAGCTGAGATACAGCTGGGAAAAAAAAAAACAACCTGTGCAGTTGGTCCTCTTGCATCATAAAAGAGGGCGTTTCAAAGAACAGCAATACAACCAGACGATAAAGGATTGACAGCACGGAAAGAAAATCCCGTCAGAGGTGGGGTCGGATCAACACCTTCTACCTGAAAGTACATACTTCCACTTTCACTTCTTTTGTTCTATTTCTGCAGAGCCGTCTTCCTTCTGCTTTCGGTGATCGCTGGGTTATCGTTTTAAATACACCTTGACAGAAAGAGGAAAAACAATTGTAGCATAACTTCAGCTTCAGATCGGTGAAAACACCGGGATTACTCCCACGCCTAGCGTGACTGAGGGGTAAGTCTGACAGTGTTTTGTTCATGTTTTTCTGGATCTCTGTGTGAGGAGTAGACAAAATCCGCAAAGTCAAGTTTTGTTAAAAAAAAAAAAAAAAGAATTTCCTTTATCCTCTTTTTCATGCACCTGCATGTCCTACTGATAGATCCACTTTCAAATCGTGTTAACGTGTGCGATAAATTGTAGCAGAAGAAGCAAAACTATCTGAAATAAGCTCTATGCTAATAAAAATGCAGGCTTTTCTTAAAAACTCGACTTAGCATCTTGGGACTTTGGCCCATGTTGTTGTATGAATAGTGAAAGAATTGTTATTATTTTCAGCAAAAAAAAAAGGATATGGTATTTACTTTTAAGACAACAAAGCAAAAAATTGTTTAATGAACCTGTCTTCTGGTTATAAAATGAAAAGAAGGATGGATCACACCTCCCCTCATCTTTTTCTCTTTTCTAGAATGGCAACGTTTCTTAAATGGTCTCGGCGCCCTGTATGGTATTTTGGTTTTCTGATGGTTTTTGGGCCTCTTTGCTTATACATCTACTTCAGTACTTATATCTGGAAACAGGACCCAATTCCTCTTGCGGATTTGAAATCCTTCTATGTTGCTTATCCACATAATTATCAGTTCATTTTGGACCAGCCCAAGGTGTGCGAAAATCGCAGTCTGTTTCTGGTAATCATTGTTCCAGTGGCACCTCACAATGTGGATGCACGAAATGCCATACGATGCACATGGGGAAACAAAAGCTTGGTCCAAAATGGAAATGTTTTGATTCTGTTCCTGCTGGGTTTACCGAGTGGAAATGACTCGAAAAAGCTGCAGGTCCAAATACACCAGGAGAACCTTCTGCATCAGGATCTGCTTCAGAGCAACTTCAAAGACTCTTACAGGAACCTGACTATTAAAACAATGGTGATGCTAGAATGGTTGAGAGATCGCTGTCCTCATGCTTACTATGCTGCCAAAGTGGATGCTGATATGTTGCTAAATGTTACTGCCTTGATGAGAATGCTGCTGAGCTTGCCTCAGTACCACAGCAACTATATAACTGGACTAGTGTGGTACAACAGTGAAGTCATCAGAGATACAGCCAACAAGTTTTATCTCCCTTATCAAATTTATCCCAAGACTGTTTATCCTCCATACCCTTTAGGAATGTGCTATATCATTTCCATGGACCTCCCAGCAAAGATCCTGCATGCTTCAAGAAACATTTTGCCCATTTTCATTGAGGACGCATACATAGGCTTATGCCTTGAACAACTTAGAATTGCTCCCACAGACCCTCCAAACATTACACAATTTGTGGTCAATCCACCGCTAAAGTACGACCGCTGCTACTATTCTAACCTCATTGCTGTGGTAACGGAAAGTCCTGATCAGCTGATCTCCATCTGGACCGATCTTAACCAACCAGGCCTGGCCTACAATGCCATTATTCATACTCTTAATGGATGATTACAGGTTGAGTGGATGATCTTACAGGATGATTCTTGGTGCTAAACCAAACTAGTTTCAAATTGTCTTTGAATTTCAATTATTCTGTCATCAAAGAAACAGTTAACTTGTCAAATGCACATATATATTTTTGCAAAACTGTGACATTAATCAAGTCATTGTTATGTTCTCTGAGTTTAACTAGCTTGCTACATGCTACAACATTATATGTCTAATGTCAGTTATCCGTTCAATTTCTTTAAAATAAAGAAATCCTTTTTTAAAAAAAACCTTAACCTCCAGTTCATTGGGTTATGTCACAATATTCAAACACACAGTGCAAAGTGAATGTAGTGATGCATGAATGTTAATCAACACTTTAGAATTTCACACGTTTCCTAATATGAACAATATAAACCCATCACATTTTATGCAGTTCCAAAAGGTTGATAAGCAGAACCCAACTGAACAAACCAAACCAAACGGTCACACTTTGGTCGCGTATTAATGGAGGAAAACTCTGTGAAGAATGCTTTACACAACCTTAAAACCTTTCACAGAGGTCTGTTATGAACCGTTATGTATGCATTCAGTCTGTTTTTCATTCTGGCTTGACCTCGTGTTGAAATTCCTTTCATCCAATCAGATTTTAGAAATCAACACAAGCGTAATACATAATTGAATTTTGAAAGTTGGTCCACAGTTCATTAATCTAACAGCCTATTGGACTGCTTTGGTAAAACTATTTAAAGCTTAAATAAGAATTATTTATTCCAGAAAGTCAAAACAAACATAATATCAGGCCATGTTGATGGTTAATTTTGTACTTCGTTAAAATAACTACCAATAAATAAATGAATGAATGAATAAAATACAAATGGAAATACAACTAAGCAAGAGGATATATTGGAATATAGTAGAAATGAAAGCTACTTCTTACAGCCGATCACCTGCATGTCACCCAAAAAACATTCATTAATCTCCTCAATGGCCTTCCTCTTCTCCTCCTGTCAGGCAGTTCTACCCTCAACATTCTTCTACAAATATATTCCATGTCCAAACCCTCTCAATATTACCTCCATACTGGATCGGCTGAGGCCCGGGTTAATAACGAACGCCATCAGTGCTGTTCACCAAAAGGTTCCTATTGGAAATTGGACTACTGTTGGTCGAAGAAGGCGAGGTGGGAGGCGTGTCCATTGGTGGAGAGAGAAGAGGAAAAGCATAAGTCTAGGACTGAGAGTAGGGACTTTGAATGTTGGAACTATGACAGGTAAAGGTAGAGAGCTGGCTGACATGATGCAGAGGAGGAAGGTGGACATACTGTGTGTTCAGGAGACCAGGTGGAAAGGTAGCAAGGCGAGAAGCTTAGGATCAGGGTTTAAGCTGTTTTATCACGGTGTGGATGGGAAGAGAAATGGAGTCGGAGTCATCTTGAAGGAGGAGTTGGTCAGGAATGTTCTAGAAGTGAAAAGAGTGTCAGACAGAGTGATGAGTCTCAAGTTAGAAATTGAAGGTGTGATGTTCAATGTTGTCACTGTTTATGACCCACAGGCAGCATGTGATCTAGAAGAGAAGGAGAGATTCTGGAGGGAGTTAGATGAAGTGATGCAGAGTAACCCCCAGAAATGAAAGTGGTCATTGGGGCAGACGTCAATGGACATGTTGTTGCAGGAAACAGAGGGGACAAGGAAGTGATGGGCAGGTTTGGTATCCAGGACAGGAACACAGAAGGACAGATGTTGATAGATTTTGCAAAAAGGATGGAAATGGCTGTGGTGAATACTTTCTTCCAGAAGAAACAGGAGCATAGGCTGTCTTATAAACGTGGAGGTAGGAGCACACAGGTAGACTACATCTTGTTGTAGGCGATGCAATTTGAAGGAAGTCAGTGACCGCAAAGTAGTAGTGGGTGAGAGTGTTGCCAAACAGCTTAGGATGGTGGTATGCAGGATGACGCTGATGGTAAGAAAGGTGAAGAAGGCAAAGGCAGAGCAGAAGACAAAGTGGTTGAAACTGAAAAAGGAAGAGTGTCATGTTGTCTTCAAAGAGGAGTTGAAACAGGCTTTGGGTGGTCAGAAAGTGCTTCCAGATGACTGGACAACTACAGCTAATGTGATCAGGGAGACAGGTAGGAGAGTACTTGGTGTGTCCCCTGGAAGGAAAGTAGATAAAGTGGTGGTGGAATGAGGACGTGCAGGAGTGTGCACAAAGGAAGAAGTGGGACAGTGAGAGGACCAAAGAGAGTAAACAGGAGTACAGGGAGGCACAGCATAAGGCGAAGGTAGCGGTGTCAAAGGCCAAACAGAGGGCACTTCCATCTCCACCTCCTGTCTTTTTGTCCGCAGTACCATCGCTACACCGTACGGCAGAGCTTTCCTCACTACTGTCTTATCAGCCTTTCCTGTCACTCTTACACATACCCTTCCACAAATCACTCCATCCATTCTCTCTACAAATTCCACTCTGCCTGCAATCTCTCCTTCACTCCTCTACCAGCACACTTCTGTTCAGCTGTGATTCTTAATATTTTGAAGAATATTTGAGGCTGTTTGTTTCAAGAACTAACAGTGACATTGAAAATCTTAAACTAGCATTTTGATATTATTTGGTTGTTTAAACATAGAAGACCAACCATGAACCTTAAAAAAATCACTTTGTACTCAATTATCTTCACAGATGCTGGTGGATTAAGTGCCACAGCAGGTCAATATCCCCCCCCGCCCCCCCAAAAAAAAAAAAAACTAAATTTTTTATCTTTTTCTGTATCATATGTGAAAAAAGACACTCACTATGGTGCAATGATATTTATTATAATTTGATTTAATTTTATTGGCAATTTTGTGTGAATACTCTGACAATGCCACATTTCTGAATATCTCTGTACACAGATGTGGTTAAATTTTAAACGTCTCATCCAGGAAGTAATTGCTGGGAGTTGACTTGGTGTGTGTGTGTGTGTGTGTGTGTGTGTGTGTGTGTGTGTGTGTGTGTGCATGTGTGTGTGTGTGTGTGAGGAAGAGAGAGAGAGAGAGAGAGAGAGAGAGAGAGAGAGAGAGTGAGAGAGAGAGAGCAGGGAGGAAGAGAAGGGGAGAGAGGGAGAGGGAAGACAGAGAGGGAGAGAGAGAGAGAGAGAGAGAGAGAGAGAGAGAGAGAGTGAGAGATAGAGAGATAGATAGAGGGGAGGGAGAGAGAGAGAGAGAGCAGGGAGGAAGAAAAGGGGAGAGAGGGAGAGGGAAGACAGAGAGGGAGAGAAAGAGAGAGCAGGGAGGAAGAGAAGGGGAGAGAGGGAGAGAGAGAGTGAGAGATAGAGAGATAGATAGACAGAGGGGAGGGAGAGAGAGAGAGAGCAGGGAGGAAGAAAAGGGGAGAGAGGGAGAGGGGAAGACAGAGAGGGAGAGAGAGAGAGAGAGAGTGAGAGATAGAGAGATAGATAGACAGAGGGGAGGGAGAGAGAGAGTGGGGAGATAGAGCGAGAGAGAGAGAGAGAGCGTGCAGAGAGAGGGGGAGGAGGGAGAGAGGAAGGAGACAGAGGGAGAGAGGGGAGACAGGGGGAGGGAGAGAGAGGGGGGAGACAGAGAGAGAGCGAGAGAGAGAGAGAGAGAGAGAGAGAGAGAGAGAGAGAGAGCAGGGAGGAAGAGAGAGGGAGAGAGGGAGAGGGGGAAGACAGAGCGAGGGAGAGAGAGGGGGTGAGAGAGAGAGAGAGAGAGAGAGAGAGAGACACTTACTGGCTAATATCCTGTTGTGAAATAATTTACGATTGAATGTGAATTCTTTCGCTGAAGGTTTGTGGTATCCTGCTCATCACTAATTACGGTTGTTTAAATGTTCAAACATGATTTATGAAATGAAGTCTTCCTGGCGTGCAGCAAAACAAGCATTGCTCATGCTAATATCTGTAGCATTTACTCTTTTAATTCATGCTATCTTTTTAAATAATGACAGTCTAGAACTGTAAGTGTGTGCGTGCTCTTCTCGTCGTTATTTGTGGCGGTCTTGAGTGTTAAGCACGAAGTAAGACGGTCAGGATTCTGATACAGTCGGTAATGTTTGCGAATTTTAAAACATCCTGTAATTTTGTTCTGATAAATCCACTAAATTCAATGTTTTCAGCACAATTTAAAAAACAAACAAACAAACAAACAAAAAAAAACATTTTCTCAAAACTTGACTTGAGGGTTTAAGTTTTTTTAAACACATGAAATTTAAGTCGCCGCTTCCTTCAGTATAATTAAGGCGCTATTACCCACTCTCACTCAAGGCAAGTTCCATAATCTCCATGCATTATTTTATTATTGATTTATTTATTCATGTAGAACCTTTTAAAATCTCTTCTGTGGTGTTTCTCAAGTTCAGAGGATACAAATGTCTTCATCTGGTTCTGAGGTTTCCAACCCTGGTCCTAGAGCATCGCCAGTCATGCACCTTTTTTTGAGACGGGAACAAGAAAAACACCAAAACGTTAAAAGGCAGTAGTTCCACCAGGACCAAGGTTGGTAAACTTGGCTCTAGAATACTGCTAAAAAATTCCAAATAAGTAACGTGGCACCAAAAAAAGGACTTCCCATTTCAAATTTAAATTTCTGAAAAGTGTGCAGTTTATAGATAATGCATCTGAAATGCTAGTGAATAAGGTGCTAACAGCATACATGCTAATGGCTAACAGGCTAATGAATGGAGCTTGCTGTGACTGCTAATAGCTCTTCTTCTCTTTTCAGCTTTTTCCCTTTTCTCGGGAGTCACCACAGCGAATCATCTGATTCGCACATTTGATTTGGCAGAGGTTTTTACGTTGAATGCCCTTCCTGTCACAACCCTTTAGCAAGGGACAGAAACACGCTGACGGCTTTGCAGCTACTCTTTACGAAAGTCAGCAATGGCTCTTTTACATGAACCTCTCACCATAGACAGTGAGAGACATGGCCCGCCTTTGATAACCCAGTTAGCCGCACTGGGGGGCAGTGACAACCTTTGTGAACCTTTGTGGGGACTCGAACCCCCAACCTTAGGATCAGCGATCCTGCGCCCTATCCACTAGACCACCACTGTCCCTATAATATGTTAGAATATGATAATGTTATAATGGCTGACATACTAATATTAATGTCAAATGTGCAATAGTAATGAAGCTTAGATTTTTTTGAAAAACTTGGATGTTTTGCATAGCAAACACTAGCATTTCCCCAGAAAATATAAATCCACATAGGTCCCTTTAATTTGTAATAATAACTGACCACAAATGCTTTATTAAAACGACTAGCCGACAACCTCCCACCTGATGATAATACACCTGTGTTGAAGGGCTGCCAGTTATCTTGCAAATCATAAAAAAAACAAAACTTGTTGTCTGTGAGAAGTCGAAAGGCTTTTTTAAGTCCAATTACACAACACAAGCAAATTAGAACTTCACCCTCTGGCTCTACACATGTAGATAGAATACACAGTTCACGCTGCCAGTACTGCTAGTTATCGCCAGCAAAGCAAATAAGCAGCAACTTCTGTCAGTGTCAAAATGCCAGAAATAAAACGATTCCCTTTTCATCTCTGAAATATCTGCTTCTGTTCATTTCTTCACCAATGACAAGACCAGGACATTTAATCTCCAGCTCATTCTGCTATCATGCTTAATTCTTTACCTGTATGTGGCTCAGAGTTCCAAATCCCCACAAAAATAACAGTGGAATTTTTGATTCTGTGCACTCTGATATAAAGTGTACCTACATGTTATATTTTCAACATTGCCATCAGTTTTATGATGGCACAGCAGTTAGCACATTCATCTCATATCAAGACAGTCATGGGTTCGAGTCCTGGACTCAGGTATTTCTGTAGGCATCTTGGCAGTGTGGCTTAGTGGTGAAGGTGACGGATTACTGATCTGAAGGTCAGTGATTCATTTCCATTGTCACCACTGTTGGGCCCTTGAGCTCTTAACCCTCAATTGTTCAGTTGTGTAAAAATGACAATTGTAAGTTGCTCTGGATAAAAGCATCTGCCAAATGCTGTCAATGTAAAGCTTGCATGTTCTCCTGTGGTTGCACGGGTTGTCTCTGGGTACTTTAGTTTCCTCCCACAATCAAAAGATATGCACATTAGGATAATTGGCTGTTCCAAATTCCCCTTTGGTGTTGATGTGATTGTGAATGGTTGCATGTGCGATAGTCTGGTGAGCAATTCAGGGTGTACCCTGGTTTCACCCACTGTCAGCTGAGATAGGCACCAACAAGTGAGTGTTGGCTGAAATAGGCACAGTCTCCTCATGACCCTAATAAGATTAAGCAGTTCGGCAAATAAATGAGTGAGAGTTTGTTTTATGGCTCTTTGTCCATTGTGGATACTGAATTGTGTTGTCTCTGAAGGTTTATGTAAATCATGAAAGAAATATCTGAAGGGGTAATGTAAGTTATACAGTATGACTTATATTGTTGAACGACTAAATATCAGAAATTACATTTTAAATATACTAACTAAATTAAGCCAAAATAATCCCTTCACTGGAAGTGCCCACTAACTATAGAGAATTAGCACGCTAGTACAAGCATACAGTGCATATGGTACACTAAAATATTGCTGTAACTTCAGCGGTAATTTACTGTGAATTGTTACAGTAACTTATTGCCAATGCTTCATACAGTATATTACCATAGGTCAGCAACCCGTGGCTCTAGAGTGCCACCCCAGTGGCTTCCTGGAGCTTTTACAAAAATGTGAAAATGGAAAAAGCTGGGGAGGGGGTATTTTTTTTTCTTGTTTTAATATGGTTTCTGTGAGGACAAGCCTGACAAACATTCTTAACGTTTTCCAATTTTTAAAAATTTGTATAAAAAAATATGAAACCTGTCGAAAGTCAGCAATGGTTCTTTTACATGCCTCACACCATAGACAGTGAGAGACATGGCCGGCCTTTGATAACCCAGTTAGCTGCACTGGGAGGACAGTGACAACCTTGTGGAGAGTGGGACTCGAACCCCCAACCTTTAGATCAGCGTTCCGGCGCCTTATACCACTAGTAAGCTGCAAAGCCGTCAGCGTGTTTCCGCCCTGCGATGGCCTGGCGAGTTGTCCAGGGTGTACTCTGCCCTCGCCCTGAGTTGGCTGGGATGGGCACCAGCCTCCCCGCAACCCTAATTAGGATGAAGCGGTTACAGAAAATGAACTGAACTGATGATGATGAATATGAAACCTACATTACACCATTTCTGTCAATGTTGCATTATGGCCTGCAACACACGTTTCAGCGCGATGCTTTGCCAGGCAAACTGCTGTTGTAAACAAACCAGGGGGGTGGGTAGAAGAAGAAGAAGAGGATCCCAAGGGAAAAAAGAGAAAGATAGCTGATGAAAACAGAGGATTCACGAAAGAATGGACCGAATCATTTGCTTTCATTGCCAATGCGGAAGAATTGCCAGGCATGCTTGCTTTGTAATAAAAAGCTGTCAAATAACAAAAAGCGTCATTTGGAAAGACATTTCCAGGGAAGGCATGTGAAATTTGCAGCCGTCCACCCAGTTGGGATTGAGCGAAAAAGACAGCACTGTTATGCAGGTATGTAAACTCTGATGGACAGCTGTTTTCTTTATTGAATTTCTATAATTTCATCAATGCAACAAAAACAATACAGTACATTAATATAGTAATGGAACTTAAAATTAAAGCACCAAATATCGTACAACAGAGTAGTCACATGGTGTCGTTTTTTATCCAGGATGTGCTGCAGGGAAAATAAACATTTAATCATGAATGCTCTTTATGTATTTGTAGCATTTTGATAGTAGGCTAACAAAGCTAATACAGTGGTACCTCATCTAACGAAAGTCTCACCAAAGGAAAAATGCAGGTTAGGAAAAACATTTTCCTAAAATTTTTGTCTCCGTATACAAAACAAATTCACGTTACGAAAGCGCCATCTTACGAAAGTTCCCTGTCCACGCTGGCGCTTGAGTGATGGTGACATTAAAACGCGCCATTCAAACATTCAAACAAAGCACGAGCTGCTCTCCCATCAATGACGTTCAAACATCCCACCCCGCTGGTCTCCCATTGGCTAACAACTGAGCTGTCGTTCATGTCATCTTCACTCAAGCGCCTCTACCACCCATTGCCTTTGATAGAGCTGAATCTACCATGATGCTTTTCGTGTAAAGGAAAGAGTTACTGTTGTTTTGTTTTATTTCTTGACTCAGGCTTTTAACCTTCCATAAACATTTGTAAAATCATAACTCTGCTAAGAAGACATAGTCAACATGTGCGTGAACACACACACACACACACACACACACACACACACACACACACACAGAAAGAGAGAGAGAAGAAGAAACGGGCTCGAGTGATATCAGAAAGGAATATGGCCAAACCCGTCTACCATCAGTACGATATTGAAGCAGAAAGAGGTCTTAAAGGTATGCTTTTATAATTTTTAAAGGGTTTAGGGGTAGTATTGGGAGCCTTGGAACAAATCCAACAAAATTTTACATTGTAAAATGCTGTTCAACTTACGAAAAGTGCAGGTTACGAAAAAAGCTCTGGAACGGATTAATTTTGTGAGGTGAGGTACCACTGTATACACTTCCAGCCTGTGTTGCCTTCATATAAGGCTTATAGGCTGCAGTATATCACTGATAAGGCATCTTCTTCTTCTTCTTCTTTTCCTTTCGGCTTTTCCCTTCAGGGGTCGCCACAGCGAATCATCTGCCTCCATCTCACCCTATCCTTTGCATCTTCTTCTCTTACACCAACGACCTTCATGTCCTCCTTCACCACATCCATGAATCGTCGCTTGGGTCTTCCCCTAGGCCTTCTGCCTGGTAGTTCCAGCCTCAGCATCCTATTACCAATATACTCACTATCCCTCCTCTGTACATGTCCAAACCATCTCAATCTAGCCTCTCTGACTTTGTCTCCGAAACAACTTACATGTGCTGTCCCTCTGATGTGCTCATTCCTAATCCTATCCATCCTCGTTACTCCCAAAGAGAACCTCAACATTTTCATCTCTGCTACCTCCAGCTCTGCCTCCTGTCTTTTCCCCAGGGCCACTGTTTCTAAACCATACAACATTGTTGGCCTCAACACCGTCTTGTACACTTTTCCTTTCATTTTTGCCGATACCCTCCTATCACACATCACACCGGACACTTTTCTCCAACTATTCCAACCTGCCTGCACACGCTTCTTGACCTCTTTTCCACACTCTCCATTGCTCTGGATTGTTGAGCCTAAGTACTTAAAATCCTCCACCTTGCTTATCTCTGCTCCCTGTAATCTCACCATTCCTCTTGGGTCCTTGTCATTCATGCACATGTATTCTGTTTTACTGAGGCTAATCTTCATTCCCCTCCTTTCTAGGCCATACCTCGACCTCTCTAGGTTTTCCTGCACTTGTTCTCTGCTCTCACTACAGATCACAATGTCATCTGCAAACATCATAGTCCATGGGGAATCTTGTCTAACCTCGTCTGTCAGCCTGTCCATCACCATAGCAAACAAGAAGCGGCTGAGAGCTGACCCTAGGTGCAGTCCGACCTCCACCTTGAACTCTTCTGTCACACCGACAGCACACCTCACCACTGTCTTACATCTCTCATACATGTCCTGCACCACTCTAACATACTTCTCTGCCACTCCAGACTTCCTCATGCAATACCACAGTTCTTCTCTCGGCACCCTGTCATATGCTTTCTCCAGATCCACAAAGGCACAATGCAGCTCCCTCTGACCTTCTCTGTACTTCTCCATTAACATCCTCAAGGCAAACACTGCATCTGTGGTGCTCTTTCTTGGCATGAAACCAAACTGTTGTTCACAAATGCTGACTTCTGCCCTTAGTCTAGCTTCCACTATTCTTTCCCATAACTTCATCGTATGGCTCATCAACTTTATCCCTCTGTAGTTGCCACAACTCTGCACGTCTCCCTTGTTCTTAAAAATGGGCACCAGCACACTTCCCATTCTTCATCCTCTTCAATGCCCTCCTCACTTCACCCTTACTAATCTTTGCTACTTCCTGGTCCTCAACAGTCACCTCTTCTACTCTTTTTTCTCTCTCATTTTCCTCATTCATCAGCTCTTCAAAGTACTCTTTCCATCTTCCCAGCACACTTCTGTCATCAGTCAATACATTTCCCTCTCTGTCCTTTATCAATCTAACTTGCTGCACGTCCTTCCCATCTCTATTTCTCTGCTGTGCCAACCTGTATAAATCATTTTCTCCCTCCTTACTCTCCAACTGAGCATACAAGTCATCAAACGCGCTCTGTTTGGCCTTTGACACTGCTACCTTTGCCTTACGCTGTGTCTCCCTGTACTCCTGTTTACTCTCTTCGGTTTTCTCAATGTCCCACTTCTTCTTAGCTAACCTCTTCCTTTGTACACACTCCTGCACTTCCTCATTCCACCACCAAGTCTCCTTATCTACTTTCCTTCTAGATGACACACCAAGTATTCTCCTACCTGTCTCCCTGATCACATTAGCTGTAGTTGTCCAGTCGTCTGGAAGCACTTCCTGACCACCCAAAGCCTGTTTCAAGTCCTCCTTGAAGACAACCCGACACGCTTCCTTTTTCAACTTCCACCACTTTGTCTTCTGCTCTGCCTTTGCCTTCTTCACCTTCCTCACCATCAGCATCATCCTGCACACCACCATCCTATGCTGTTTGGCAACACTCTCACCCACTACTACTTTGCAGTCACTGACTTCCTTTAAATTACATTGCCTGCACAAGATGTAGTCTACCTGTGTGCTCCTACCTCCACTTTTATAAGTCACCCTATGCTCCTCTCTCTTCTGGAAGAAAGTATTCACCACAGCCATTTCCATCCTTTTTGCAAAATCTACCAACATCTGTCCTTCTGTGTTCCTGTCCTGGATACCAAACCTACCCATCACTTCCTCGTCCCCTCTGTTTCCTGCACCAACATGTCCATTGAAGTCTGCCCCAATGACCACTCTTTCACCTCTGGGGGTACTCTGCATCACTTCATCTAACTCCCTCCAGAATCTCTCCTTCTCTTCTCGCTCACATCCGGTCTGTGGGGCATTAGCACTAACAACATTGACCATCACACCTTTAATTTCTAACTTGAGACTCATCACTCTGTCTGACACTCTTTTCACTTCTAGAACATTCCTGGCAAACTCCTCCTTCAAGATGACTCCGACTCCATTTCTCTTCCCATCCACACCGTGATAAAACAGTTTAAACCCTGCTCCTATGCTTCTAGCCTTGCGACCTTTCCACCTGGTCTCCTGAACACACAGTATGTCCACCTTCCTCCTCTGCATCATGTCAGCAAGCTCTCTACCTTTTCCTGTCATAGTTCCAACATTCAAAGTCCCTACTCTCAGTCCTAGACTCATGCCTCTCCTCTTCTCTCTCTGGCAACGGACACGCCTCCCGCCTCTCCTTCTTCGACGTCTTCGACCAACAGTAGTCCAATTTCCATCAGCACCCTGTTGGTTGACGGCACTGATGGCGGTCGTTGTTAACCCGGGCCTCGACCGATCCGGTATGTGATTTTTTCTTGTGATTCGCATAGTTTATTTGGCATTTGTTTTACGCCGGATGCCCTTCCTGACGCAACCCTCTGCATTTATCCGGGCTTGGGACCGGCGTGAGGGAGAGACACTGGTTTGTGCCCCCCCCTCACGGCTGCATTATCACTTATAAGGCATATATATATATATAAAGCTTGACATGGCACCCCAGACCATCACTGACTGTGGGTACTTGACACTGGACTTCAGGCATTTTGGCATTTCCTTCTCCCCAGTCTTCCTCCAGACTCTGGCACCTTGATTTCCGAATGACATGCAAAATTTGCTTTCATCCGAAAAAAGTACTTTGGACCACTGAGCAACAGTCCAGTGCTGCTTCTCTGTAGCCCAGGTCAGCCGCTTCTGCTGCTGTTTCTGGTTCAAAAGTGGCTTGACCTGGGGAATGCGGCACCTGTAGCCCAGTCCACTGCTTCCACAGGTCCCCCAAGGTCTGGAATCGGCCCTTCTCCACAATCTTCCTCAGGGTCCGGTCACCTCTTCTGGTTGTACAGCATTTTCTGCCACACTTTTTCCTTCCCACAGACGTCCCACTGAGGTACCTTGATACAGCACTCTGGGAACAGCCTATTCGCTCAGAGATTTCTTTCTGTATCTTACCCTCTTGCTTGAGGGTGTCAATGATGGCCTTCTGGACAGCAGTCAGGTCGGCAGTCTTACCCATGATTGTGGTTTTGAGTAATGAACCAGGCTGGGAGTTTTTAAAAGCCTCAGGAATCTTTTGAAGGTGTTTAGAGTTAATTGGTTGATTCAGATGATTAGGTTAATAGCTCGTTTAGACTACCTGAACATGATATGCTAATTTTTGGAGATAGGAATTTTGGGTTTTCATGAGCTGTATGCCAAAATCATCAGTATTAAAACAATAAAAGTCCTGAAATATTTCAGTTGGTGTGCAATGAATCTAAAATATATGAAAGTTTAATTTTTATCAGTACATTACAGAAAATAATTAACTTTATCACAATATGCTAATTTTTTCAGAAGGACTGGTATACTGGAGCCTCCCATCAATTTCATTGCTGGGTTGGCAGTTCTCTTTGCTAGTTATTACAATTTTAACTTGCAGTACGGCACTGGTGGTCTAGTGGTATAGGGTGCTGGATCGCTGATCCAAAGGTTGGGGGTTCGAGTCCCACTCTCCACAAGATTGTCACTGTCCCCCCCAGTGCAGCTAACTGGATTATCAAAGGCCGGACATGTCTCTCACTGTCTATGGTGTGAGGCATGTAAAAGAACCATTGCTGACTTTTGACAAGAGTAGGCTGCAAAACCGTCAGCGTGTTTCCGCCCTGTGATGGCCTAGCGAACTGTTCAGGGTGTACTCTGTCCTCGACCAGAGTCGGCTGGGATGGGCGCCAGCCTCCCTGCAACCCTTATTAAGATTAAGCGCTTACAGAAAATGAAATGAAATGAAACTTGCAGTACCAGGAGGAGGCAGCTACAGCCATTGAGTTTATTCAAAGGTAAAATTAAATTTTTTGAAATAACCATCACCTTTTGAGCTAAACATTTATGAAACCAAATGTTGCACTGTAAAAGTTTTCTTACAATAAGCTTCTTTAGCACTGCTAAAGCATTAAGTGTGTCTAAAATCACACACATGGACAGCTTAATTAAATATATATTTGGATTTTATATAATTCATATGATCATATCTAATTTTAAATAAATGTTCATGCTTTATAACAAAGCAAAATCACATTTTTAACAGATGATTACATGTACTGGTAATAATAGTGATAGCTCACAAAATTGCAGTAGAAAGAGCATCTATTAATCATTTTCAAGAAGAACACATACAGTAGGCTGACATTATTCGTGGGGGTTCGATTCCGGCCCTTTCAAAGAATCAAGAAAATCCGTAAGTTCTGTACCTGGAAGTAAAACCCCATGTATCATATTACATGTGATAAAATATGCTTCTTAAGCACATTCTCTGGACAGTCTTACTCATTAATACAGTAATGATTTGGTAAAATGTAGTAATGATTAACTAAAAACTTTTTTGTTTTGTACGGTGATATTTATTGATGATAATAATATATGTGTATATGTATAAATATACATAGAGTAGGCCCCCGTTATTCACAGGGGTTTGGGTCCAGCCTCTTTCACGAATCAAGACGCCTCCTCGAGTTCTATACCCGGAAGTAAAATCCTGTATATGACATTACATATACGAATGATTAACCGGAAGTAAAATACTATGTATGTATTACATGCACTAAAATATGCTTCTTAAACACATTCTGTAGACAGTCTTACTCACTAATACAGTATTAATGTAGTAAAATGTAGTAATGATTAAGTAAAAACATTAATTTTTACTGTGATATTTATTGATAATAAAATCTAAACATTATAGAGTGTGTATATATATATATATATATATATATATATATATATATATATAGTAAACATGAAGTATTGAAGTGTAATAAACTGGTTTGAAGTTTGAACTTGGATGTACGTACTGCACGTAGTTGTAAAAAATGCCCACTAGAGGGGGGCATTGTATAATGTTTACTGAACATAAAGCCCATAAAAGAACATGAAGTGGAATTATTCAAGTTTATCCTTTTGATATTGTTTGTTAAACATGCCACAGAACATAAAATCTCACACACAAACATTATAACCTGAACTTAGGTACATTACTGTACTGAAATAATAACTGAAAAACATTATAATACTAAGGCAGATTCCATTCTGATGATGCTTTTTAGCACTTCCACAAAAACTCGATGCTACACTCACTCTGATTGCCTTCTCGTTTTTCTTGGACTGTACTTTCATTCACTTTATAATGGCACCCTACTGCAGCATTAATTTTTCCTTCCTTTAAACTTCGAATGAAAATTTGTAAAACAAATACAAAAATTGTAAAACAAATGCGAAATAAAATATGCGAGTCACAACAAAAAAATTTCATACCGGATTGGTCAAGTCCCAGGTTAACAATGACCGCCATCAGTGCTGTTAACCAAGATGGTGCTGGTGGAAATTGGACTACTGTTGGTCGAAGAAGGAGAGGTGGGAGGCCTGTCCATTGGTGGAGAGAGAAGAGGAAAGGCATGAGTCTAGGACTGAGAGTAGGGACTTTGAATGTTGGAACTATGACAGGTAAAGGTGGAGAGCTGGCTGACATGATGCAGTGGACATACTGTGTGTTCAGGAGACCAGGTGGAAAGGTAGCAAGGCTAGAAGCTTTGGAACAGGGTTTAAGCAGTTTCATCATGGTGTGATGGGAAGAGAAATGGAGTAGGAGTCATCTTGAAGGAGGGGTTTGTCAGGAATGTTCTAGAAGGAGGGCATTGAAGAGGAAGATGAATGGAAAGGCAGGTGGTCCAGATGACATATCGGTGGAGGTATGGAAGTGTCTAGGAGAGGTAGCAGTTCCTGACAAGAACATTCAACAAGGTCTTAGAGCAGTGGTTCTTAACCTTATAGGTGGTACTGAACCCCACCAGTTTCATATGCTTATTCACCGAACCCTTGTTTAGGGGTCATTCAACATTTTCAACATTTTCATAAGCATACAAAACGTACGCTAGGGGGGAGGGGGTAAGATGTCTGTGTACGCTTTTTAATATTATAAAAATGTCAATCAACAATAATACATGCACCCGTGAATATTTAAAAAATTTTTTTTTTGTGCATGTATGTTTGAAACTATATATATACTAGTCCTTCTCAAAAAATTAGCATATTGTGATAAAGTTCATTATTTTCTGTAATGTACTAATAAAAATTAAACTTTCATATATTTTAGATTCATTGCATACCAACTGAAATATTTCAGGTCTTTTATTGTTTTAATACTGATGATTTTGGCATACAGCTCATGAAAACCCAAAATTCCTATCTCAAAAAATTAGCATATTTCATCCGACTAATAAAAAAAGTGTTTTTAATACAAAAAAGTCAACCTTCAAATAATTATGTTCAGTTATGCACTCAATACTTGGTCTTGGTATATATATATATATATATATATATATATGTGTGTATTTGTATGTATTTCTATTTTATTCAAATCTATGTTTTTTTATGTTTAATTGTTCTAATAAGCATTTATAGCATTAAATATGTATTTATTGATATTATATACACATATACATGTATGTCTATATGAGTTGGGAGGGTGATCCGACTTCGCGGATTTTCATGGTTGCGTGGGGATCTCGGGCCCAATTAACCGTAGAAAGTGAAGGATCCTGTGTGTATATATACAGTAGGCCCTCGATATTCGCGGGGGTTCGGTTCCGGCCCCTCCCGCGAATGAAGATAATCCGCGAGTTCTGTACCCGGAAGTAACATACTGTGTATCTATTATATGCACTAAAATATGCTTCTTAAACACATTCTATAGACAATCTTACACATTAACACAGTATTAATGTAGTAAAATGTAGTACTGTAATGATTAAGAAAAACTTTTCAATTTTTACTGTTATATTTATTGATGATCAAATAGAAACATTATACAGCATCTACTGTTGTAAAGCACTAGTATGAAAGTCTTTTTGAATTATTATTCCAGTACAGTATCTCAGTTAATGTTTAGAATGTTTGTGCATGAGATTTTATGTTCTGTAGCATGTTTAACAAACGATACCAAAAAGGATAAACTTTATCACGCTTCATGTCCTTTCACATTGAACTTGGAGTGACGTCTTGTAGTGACGTCTCCAAGATGATGCTGCCCAGAGGGCAACGTTGCGGAGTTCTCAGAGTCAAATTGTTTCTTTGTTCGTTTTAATTTGTTTTATTTGTTCATGTTTTGAACTATGCTCGTCTATGACCGGTCGACCCTACTACAGTTATAGGATCGGAGTCTTTGGGCAACTAAGCACGCTCAACTCCTATCCTGAGCTAATATGCTACACACTCCAGCTAACAATAAGCCCACGCGGAGTTCTCAGAGTCTTCGGCGCTTGGTTAGAAGTGGAAGGTTAGCACTTCCGGTCATACTGCTTGAAAATGTTCAGTGCCTGTGAAACAAGATGGATGAGCTTCATGCTCAGATTGCAGTGCAGAGGGATCTACAAGACTGCTCCATGCTGTGTTTCTGTGAAGCCTGAGTGGGGAGAAAACAGAGTTAGAGAACAGAGCCGCCAAAATCAAAGTCCCCCAAAAACACAGACCATAACAAAAAGAACATAAAAGAACATGAATTGAAATAAATTGGATAAACAAAACAAAGTATAAACATGCTACAGCACAGTACATAAAATCTCACTCACAAAAATTCTAAACATTAACTTAGGTACTGTACTGGAATAATAATTGTAAAACACTTTAATACTACAGTTCTTTACAACAGTTCAGATGATTATTCCTCTTCAGCCACTTCAGAGGAAATGTTTTTTCTTCAGGAGAAAGTATTATTTCTTCAAGAAGAGACATCCAACATCATTACCTTTTTCTGGCACTTAGATTCCTTACCAGAGAACATGTCTGGCGTTTGGGTGGCATTATAGAGCTTAACTGGTCATTCAAACACACGCAAAAAAATGCACATTGACTGTGCACGATTGAGAAAAAAGGTGCGTACACATCTCAACCAATCAGCAGGAGGGAGAAACAAAAGCTCTCAGCCACTGGCTAAATTTGAATCACGGGCCAGTTTCTTCCGGTTTTCTCAGCAATCAGTGGGGTTGTATGCAAGTATGTGGGGGCGCGAGTGCAAAACTGCGAATGGTCAAGGGCCTACTGTATATAGTTGTATGAGATCTTCAGTTTCTTGGCAATATCGCCCATGGAGTAGCCTTTAGGGGTGAAAGGGGATAATTGTATCATTAATTTCATAATTGTTATGCTCGGAAAGCATTTAACTCAAGTAAGCACTTTACATTACACATGCTTCCAAACATACATTTTTGTTTGGATTCAGCCGGCCAAATGTAAGTTGAAAAAAAAAATGTAAGTTGTTACTGTATGTTCCCGTGACGTATGACGTCCATACTGTACTATATACCTATAAATACCATTACCGTATCTCATAAAACACCCCTAAATCAACTATTATAAACATAATATTGTAAAATAATCTCAAATATATCAAATAATATCAACATTCATTTCAAATAAATTAAATTCAAGCAAAATAATTTCAGTTAGATAAATTTTAATCAAATTCACTCATCAAATATCAAATACGGTATCAAATATAACCTTTAACATTCTCTATGATGCAATCTTTCTGCTTGTAAATGGTTCCGATGGTCGACGGATGGTCACTTTACATGAAGCTGAGCCGAGTCACTTTACGTGAAGCTTAAAAGCCAATCAACGCTTACAATATGTGAGGCGCTCCACCGAAAGTAGTTCATTTGCTTGTGCTTGAGACACAGTGTGGGTTATATGGACTTCCGGTCTTTCAAGTGAGCAAGGGCGCCGTTGAATACGTGTTTAGTACTCAGCCTGCACTGATGTGAATCACCAGCAGAGTGGAGAGTTCTCTTTCTTTTCTGGATTTGGGTTTTCATTCATTTTATACCTCTCTTTGCTGAACTGAATATGCATGGTAGATTGCGCCGAATTCATAATTCAGTCTTGGGAAAACCGGAAATTCCGGCATATGCCAGAAAACTTGCACCTATGCTAGTAGGCTTACGCTTCTGACCAACCATATTTGATTAGGGTTACAAAAGTCGGCAAAACAGTGTAAACAGTTTTACAACAAGGGGCAGTGGTGGTCTAGTGGTATAAGGCGCCGGATCGCTGATCCAAAGGTTGGGGGTTCGAGTCCCACTCTCCCCAAGGTTGTCACTGTCCCCCCCAGTGCAGCTAACTGGGTTATCAAAGGCCGCTGATGTCTCTCACTGTCTATGGTGTGAGGCATGTAAAAGAACCATTGCTGACTTTCGACAAGAGTAGCTGCAAAACCGTCAGCGTGTTTCTGCCCTACGATGGCCTGGCGAGCGGTCCAGGGTGTACTCTGCCCTCGCCCTGAGTTGGCTGGGATGGGCACCAGCCTCCCTGCAACCCTAATTAGGATTAAGCAGTTACAGAAAATGATGATGATGACAAAGATCACAGAGACGACGTCTTAACACAAGGGTAACATGCAGTGAACTGGGAAGCAGCAGGGCACGTTCAGTCTGTATTTTGTAAACAATGGACACAGCGTCATTACGTCATTGCATCATTATGTCAGCATACTATGTAGGTACGTCCCGTACTTAAAATTTGACATAATTAAAAAAAAAAAAAAAAAAAAACCCGGAAAATCGAAAAAAACGTAAAACGGATGAACGTAAGTCATGGAACGTCTGTACTAACATGTTTCTGGCCTTGGTCATGTATTGAACCCCCATACACACACTTTTACTCTGATCTTGCTGTATATAAATGCTTGTAAAATCAACAAATAAATGAGATCCTCATCTTTTCATTAGTCTTTGTCGCCAGTCTCCGCTAGCTGTTTAGTGTGCACCCCGCTTTCACCCAGTGTCTATGAGATGCTGAGATACGCTCCATCCTCCCACTGACCGTATCAGCTGGGGTCAAGTCAGAGCTCATAAGAAGCAGGTTATTGCCTTTGCTCTTTAAAATTGGTGCCCACCCTGTGAGATCTGTCCTGCCAGAACTTAACCCAAACTCAAAGAAAATAATAATAATATGATCCATATTCAAGTGTAATAAAACTCAATATAAAAGAAAAGATAGTACTGGTTAATATGAATAAAAATTCTAGGTTAAATACATTCTGTGTGCAAAATATTAGGCCGGTAGATTGTGTTTTAACAATTCTATGGACAGTTATTTGAAAACCAAGTCATGATGATGATGTCATCAAGACTCAAGTTAACATGTACAGATATCAAATTTTAATGCATTCATACAATTGAGTGACATATTTGCATCGGAGGTGTCAAAATGTCAAAATTAAAATTATTACATGTGCATTGGAAACTACATCTGCACAACGATCAATATATATATATATATATATATATATATATATATATATATTATATATAAATAACACAAACATTTGAAATACAGAAACAAATGATGTTTAAAGCCAAACTTTTCCATGTTAACTCGAGCCTTGATGACGTCATAATTCTGTTTTCAAATGACTGCCCATAAAATTATTTTAATAGCAAGTTTTGCCTGATTTTAATCTGTACTGTTTAAACTCAGCAGGTGCTTTCTTCTTTAACAATTCATATTGATCTAGATTACCGCCACACCAGTATTCACGGCACCTTTCAAGAGCACACCTGCACTCAAATTACACAACAGGTTCATTAAGAGCACACCCTCTTCAAAATTTTTTAACAAAGTAGTTTAACACAACCTGATTTGAGACCAGCAAAACTGGTTTTCCTGAATTTTTGAGCCTGGGTATGACCTTGAAACTGTATCTGAATTGTTTTTTTTATATTTCTGTCACTTTTCATATGAATAATGACTATATCTAACATTATCTATTTGTAAAAGCATCACATCATAGTCACGCTGTCTGGATTCTAAAGTTGTTTACAGTTAAATTACAAAGATTTAGACAGGAACTTCATTTGCTGTTGTTAAACACCTCCGTCTGGGTAGCTAATGAGGTGTTTGAGCCACTGCTAAAATACAGGTGTGTCCTTGCCACAATGACTGTCGAGGGAGCGTTCATTTTGCCTCTATATATATATTCACATATCTGGTTTACCTCGTCAGCCCTGTTAAGAAGAAGTGAGGTTAAAGCATATTAAGCATCTCCGACTGGTGACATTTCAGGCTGTCACATGCTGAAGCAAGTGCAGGAGCTGTGATTATTGCTGGGTTTTTGTCAGGTGTGAAGCATTAACCTCAGGACGCGACACAACATAACAAAATAATGATGTAAGTTGACGTGTTTTGTTTATCACAGTGTTAACGTGTTGGACAGAATATTAAAGTGAATGAAAATGGCTTACATTTAGTAACGTTCTTAAATTTTGTGTGCTAAAGGGTTTGTCTTTGAAAGCTCTGCTAACTTTTTATCTATAGAAAGATAATGAACACTAACCTGTGCGTTATGTCTTATGCAGTGCTATGAGCGGTACATGTTTTGTCATAGATTATATGTTCTGTAGCATTCGAGGCTAACTGGCTAGTTGAATTTGTTTTTGTCATTACATGATGCATTGCTCTCATCTTTACCTCACTCACAGTTGCCTGAATTGGTGGGTCCTCACAGTCAAGCCAATATCCAAAGCGCCATGTGCTTTAACTGCTGTGATGGTTGCCATCACTTCAGTACTTTACCTCATCTTCGGGTCTCAGCAATGTGGTACACAAGAGTTTATTGATGGAAATATTGGGGAACCATATAAGGTGCCTTATCCCAATAAATACAGCTTTGTCCTTGACCATCCGACTAAGTGCAAACACAACCCTTTTTTGGTTATCATCATTCCTGTGGCCCCTAATGACGTAACGGAGCGAAATGCCATAAGGAATACATGGGGACAAGAGACTATGGTTCAAGAAAGGCACGTTGTGGTTCTGTTCCTGATGGGCTTACCAAGTGGAGAAACTGCCAAAATACAACAGGCTCGTTTACACCAGGAGAACACACGGTACCAGGATATACTTCAGAGCAACTTCATAGACTCCCAGTTGAATCAGACTATTAAAACCATGATGATGCTAGAATGGATGCGAGATCGCTGTTCCCAGGCGTACTATGCTGCCAAGGTGAGCAGTGACATGCTATTCAGCATCAGATCTCTGATAAGTGTGCTGCTTGCTACCAACCCGCCTCAGAGCAACTACTTCATTGCCGAATTGCGTCGCAACAGACCTGTAATAAGAAGCCCATCAAGCAAATTTCATGTCCCTGTTGAAGTGTTTTCTGGGTCAGTGTTTCCGCCATACCCTTCAGGAAAGTTTTACCTAATGTCCATGGATATCCCAGGAAAGATTCTCATGGCCTCACGGGAAATCCCTGTAATAGACAAAGATGATCTGTATATTGGTTTATGCCTTAAATTGCTTGATATTTCTCCCAAGAACCTTCCAAACCCTACACGCTTTGTTTTCGTTTCACCACAACAATACGACCGGTGCTACTATTCCAATCTCATTGCTGTGATTACATACACTCCTGCTCAGATGGTCTCCATATGGACAGATGTCCACAAACCAGGTCAAGCCTGTACAGCCTTTAATTAACTTTACTTACCTGAAACCAGGTCAGCAGGTGTCAAGACATTCCATTGTCTGCATTGCTTATTGAACACTATGGCATTTGTTTTCTGTTTGTATAGTAAATGCATGCATTGTTGCTCACTGCAGTTCACAGGTCCACCTTGTTCTTTGAAATGTCATATCTTTACAAACTCATTATTTCCCAGTATGCAAATAAATGAATAAACTAGGGCAGGTCAGAAGAGAAAATAATAAGCCCATAAAACACAAAGTGAGTAAAGTACATTCTGATAATGGGACTTGTATTATAAATAACTCACTAATGTTTTGTTCCATCTTTCCCACCATGGAATGTGTACTGTACTTGTGATTGACATATTTAATGGGGCTGTTAAAGCGAGTGCACTTCAAAAATCGAAATACTTTGTACAGTAAAGAAATGTTTGGATGCGTATAAAATATATTATTACTGTGCTTACTAATTAAACCACTGACTGATAGTTATCCATTTTTGATTATAGACTGGATAATTGATAATAAAAGATAGTACTGTATTCACGGCATCCTTCAAGGAAGAGACAGCATTTGATGAACGTTAATTTTAAAAACTAAAATCTATCTGTGTGCAAAATCTGGGACCGATAGCTGCAATGTCAAAGATTCTGCGGGTGTATCTTGAAAAACTGAGTCGCAGGATGATGACATCATCAAGGCCGAAAATAACATGGAGTAGTATATCTTTAAATGAAATGATTTTGTGTGTTTCTGTGTGGTGCTTGCATGCGTTCCCCGTGCTTTTGTGGGTTTCCTCCGCGTACTCCGGTTTCCTCACACAGTCCAAAAACATGCACAGAAGGCGAATTAGCTGCTCCAAATCACCCCTAGGTGCGAGTGTGAGTGTTGGACCTGCGATGGCTTGGCGAGATGTCCAGGGTGTACCTCGCCCTCACCCAAAGTCGGTTGAGATTGTCACCAGCCTCCCCGGGAGCCTAATGAGGATTAAGCAGCCTAGAAAATTAAGGAATGAATATTTAAAAACCGACTCTCTGAATGTAAGGCCCAAGGAAACATGGAGGAGTATAGCTTTAAAAATCGTTTCTTTCAATAGTTCAGGAATACGACCTTAAATATATTAATCCTGGTGTATATATAGACTTTCTCACCGCACAGGTATTTGGTAATGATATTTGTCCTGGGCGTTTGTTTCTGTGCGGTGCTTGCATGTTCTCCGCATGCTTGCGTGGGTTTCCTCCCACAATCCAAAGGCATACACACATTAGGCTAACTGGCTGTTCCAAATTGCAACTAGTTGTGAGTGTGTTTGTGAATGGTTGTGTGTGTTGCTCTGTGATGGTCTGGCAAGCTGTTCAGGGTGTGCCCCACCTTCACCCAGCGTTATCTGAGATAAGGGCTTTGGCAAATGAGTTAGTGAGTGGGTGGGTAATTACCACCCATCAAGGATTACGTCAAGTGACCAACCAATGAGAGCAAAGATGCGCTCATTGTTAAGCATACGCATTCAGAGTCAGAGTCTTCTTTTCTTTCGGCTTTTTTTCCTTTTTCTCAAATCTGCGAGAGTTGGCTGACGCTCAGGATTGGCAAGTTGCCCAGACAAAACTGACTTCGACCAGAACAGCAATCCCTGGACATCTAAAAGTGATGCAGATGTTCTTCCTGAACAAGTTATTAGTATGTTAATCAAACTTATTCTAAACCGTCAGTCGTGTAATTTTTCCACTGTATGATCCAACAGGGAGTGTTTGCTTCAGGAAATCTGCTTGATAAGTCAACTGGCAATGCTTGATTTAAAATGACAGGACTATGCAAGTAGCTTGGCTGTGACTTGACTCACTATTATTGCATTTGTTTATTTAAGAGATAAGATCTGGGTGGATGAGGTCAGAGCAGCCTGGGGAAGGTTATTAAAGAGGGCAGTACTAGCAGTCCTCACTGACGGATCAATGGTATTGTGATATAAATATTGTGGGTGGGTGTGGCTATATAGACCCGCACATGCAGCTATTAGTGCCACTGTAGTGATGAGTAATAGTATTCATACCCTTTGAACCTTCTTTATTCAATAAATCATCGTTTCCATTTCTTTTTCTTTCTTTCTTTCTTTCTTTCTTTTTTCCCCCCAGTAAGAATCTGTGAAGAGTGGCATGTATTTTTGTTCTGCCGCTTTATTCTGACACCCCTAAATAAACTCCAGTGCAGCCAACTGCCTTCAGAAGTCACATTATTAATAAATAGAGCCCACCTGTTCAGTTCATTTTCTGTCACCACTTAATCCTAATTAGGGTCACGGGGAGGCTGGCGCCCATCCCAGCCGACTCCGGGCGAGGGCAGAGTACACCCTGGACCGCTCGCCAGGCTATCGCAGGGCGGAAACACGCTGACGGCTTTGCAGCTACTCCTGTCGACCGTCAGCAATGGTTCTTTTACATGCCTCACACCATAGACAGTGAGAGACGTGTCCGGCCTTTGATAACCCAGTTAGCTGCACTGGGGCAGTGACAACCTTGTGGAGAGTGGGACTCGAACCCCCAAACCTTAGGATCAGCGATCCACCGCCCTATACCAGTAGACCACCACTGCCAGAGCCCACCTGTATGTAATTATTCACTAAAGTTCTCCAACACCACTTAAGATCTTTTGTATTCAGCCAAAACTAACTGATAATGGAAGAGAAACACGTTGACTATTCCCTGGTGAGGGGGCAGGGTGTGA
>CM045748.1:6522500-6547500 GCA_024760905.1 Plotosus lineatus
ATAAATATTACTGAAAACACCGACAACTTTACCGCAAAACCCAAACGCCTGTTAGTGGCTGTGCCCAGCAACAGCAGGAACACAGTCAAGTCAGGAATTCACCAGCGACTCCAATTTATAACTGAAAAATATCAAACTGGGCAGTCACCTTACTGCAAAAAGGTCCTGGGTTCAATTCCTTGTCTCGCAGTGTTTTTGTGTGGACTGTGCAGGTTTCCCCCTCCCCACAAACTTACGTGAGTTTCCTCTGAGTACTCCGGTTTCCTCCCAGAGTCCAAAGATGAACACATTAGGTTAATTGGCTGTTATAAACTGCGCCTACGTGTGAGTGTACGTGGTTGGGTGTGTGTGTTTGCTCTACGATGGCCTGGTGAACTGTTCAGAGTGTAGGTGCAGACTCCTCACAACCCTAACAAGAATGAACGGTTCAGCAAATGAGTGAGTGAGTGATGAGCGAGATCATAGCCTCTGAATCTCAATCCTATGTGTGTACTAATGCTGGTTATGTACCTGCAGCCTAACCAGCCCTATCAGTGAGTAGTAAGCACACAAATCAGATGAACTGCACCACCATCGTTCAGGTAATTTTTTTACTCCTTGTACTAAATGACACACACAGGTTACATTTTCTGTGATTAAATAACCTTTAGACATTCTGTAGATATATATATATAGTAATACCTCACCTTAAGAAAGACCCAACAATGAAAAATCCAGGTTACGTAACACATTTACCTAAAAATTCCGTCTCTGGATACGAAACAAATTCACGTTACGAAACGCGCCATCTCAAAAATTCAAACAATGCGCGAATTGTTCTCCCATTGTCTATCTCCCAACATCAAGCCCCGCAGGCCTCCCATTGGCTATCTGCCAACATCCCACCCTGCTGGCCTCCCATTGGCTCCATAATACCCATGATGCTTTTCGTGTGCCTTTGACCCATTGTTCGTAACGGAGTTCTAACACACGTAAATGACAGAGTTACGTTGTTTCATGAGTTTTTCGAGTGTGCTCATTGCAACTTTATTTCTTGGCTCAGGCTTGCATAAACATTTGTAAGATGTAAGAAGACAGAGATTTGTAAGACTCTGCTAAGAAGACATGGTCAACACGAAGTAAGTATGCTTTTATCATTTTTAAAGGGTAGTATTGGGGGCCTTGGAATGAATCATGCATTTTACATGTAAAATGCGGTTCTACTTACGAAAAATTTAGGTTACAAAAAAGGCTCTGGAACGGACTAATTTCGTAAGGTGAGGTACCACTGTATATATATTTATATACAGGGATCCCTCACTTTCCATGGTTAATTGGGACCGAGATCCCCACTTGACCATCAAAATCCGTGCAGTAGGATTCCCCCCCGCCCACACACTTACATATACGTACATGTATATGTGTATATAATCATCATGGGCCTCAAGAAAGTGATTTCCACTGTGAGTGAAAAGAAGAAGCGGGCTCGTGGCATGCGGTTGAGTGATATCGCAAAGGAATATGGCCCAACCCGTCTACCATTGGTACGATATTGAAGCAGAAAGAGGCATTAAAAGGTATACTTTTATCATTTTTAAAGGGCTTAGGGGGTAGTATTGGGGACCTTGGAACGAATCAGGCTCAAATTATGAAAAAATCACTTTTGGAATGGATTAATTAATTTCGTAAAGTGAGGTACCACTGTGTATATATATATATATATATATATATATATATATATATATATATATATATATATATATATATATATATATATATATATATATATATAGAGGATTTTCTGAGTAGATCCTTCCATAGGAGAGTGCTCAATACTTTTTGGTAGAGCAAATAAACAAAAATAAAAGGACAGGACAAAGACTTTCTATTGAAACTCCATTTATCACTACAGATCTGGTTCGAGGGGTGGTGAAACCATCCTCTCTCTTCAGGTGATTATAGTAGATTCTTCTATAATCACCTGAAGAGAGAGGATGGTTTCACCACCCCTCGAAACAGATCTGTAGAGATAAATGGAGTTTCAATAGAAAGTCTTTGTCCTGTCCTTTATTTTTGTATATATATATATATATATATAGATATATATATATATATATATATATATATATATATATAGAGAGAGAGAGAGAGAGAGAGAGAGAGAGAGCGAGAGAGAGGATTTTCTGAGTAGATCCTTCCATAGGAGAGTGCTCAATACTTTTTGGTAGAGCAAATAACAATAAAAATAAAAGGACAGGACAAAGACTTTCTATTGAAACTCCATTTATCACTACAGATCTGTTTCGAGGGGTGGTGAAACCATCCTCTCTCTTCAGGTGATTATAGAAGAATGATTACAAAGTGCTGGGGGCGGTACTATGTCGATAAACATGGCATCCTCTAGATGGGGTGGTGTTCATTATGTATTCGTGGGCGGTTTCTCTTAAATATTAAATATTGGTATCGATACATGCATATATGTGCATACATTTTTACATGCCCGTGAACTCATATATGTACACACATATACATATAGGTATCCACACATATAAACTTACATACACGCATATATATATATATATATATATATATATATATATATATATATATATATATATATATATATATATATATATACATACAAACGTGCACATGCACATACATATCCATATATTTTTATATATACATATATCTAAATACATACACACATATATACTAGTACATATATCTACATATATATGTACAAGTACATTCATGTGCGTATACACACACATACACATGTATATATATATATATATATATATTTATACACAAAAATAAAAGGACAGGACAAAGACTTTCTATTGAAACTCCATTTATCACTACAGATCTCTAGAAGTGAAAAGAGTGTCAGACAGAGACAGTGTCAGATGAGTCTCAAGTTAGAAATTAAAGGTGTAATGCTCAATGTTGTTAGTGCTTATGCCCCACAGACAGGATGTGAGCGAGAAGAGAAGGAGAGATTCTGGAGGGAGTTAGATGAAGTGATGCAGAGTACCCCCAGAGGTGAAAGAGTGGTCATTGGGGCAAACTTCAATGGGCATGTTGGTGCAGGAAACAGAGGGGACGAGGAAGTGATGGGCAGGTTTGGTATTCAGGACAGGAACGCAGAAGGACAGATGTCAGTAGATTTTGCAAAAAGGATGGAAATGGCTGTGGTGAATACTTTCTTCCAGAAGAGAGAGGAGCATAGGGTGACTTATAAAAGCGGAGGTAGGAACACACAGGTAGACTACATCTTGTGTAGGCGATGTAATTTGAAGGAAGTCAGTGACTGCAAAGTCATCGTGGGTGAGAGTGTTGCCAAACAGCATAGGATGGTGGTATGCAGGATGACTCTGATGGTGAGAAAGGTGAAAAAGGCAAAGGCAGAGCAGAAGACAAAGTGGTGGAAGCTGAAAAAGGAAGAGTGTCGTGTTGTCTTCAAGGAGGAGTTGAAACAGGCTTTGGGTGGCCAGGAAGTGCTTCCAAATGACTGGACAACTACAGCTAATGTGATCAGGGAGACAGGTAGGAGAATACTTGGTGTGTCATCTGGAAGGAAAGTAGATAAGGAGACTTGGTGGTGGAATGAGGAAGTGCAGGAGTGTGTACAAAGGAAGAGGTTAGCTAAGAAGAAGTGGGACATTGAGAAAACCGAAGAGAGTAAACAGGAGTACTGGGAGACACAGCGCAAGGCAAAGGTAGCAGTGTCAAAGGCTAAACAGAGCGCGTTTGATGACTTGTATGCTCGGCTGGAAAGTAAAGAGGGAGAAAATGATTTATACAGGTTGGCACAGCAGAGCAATAGAGATGGGAAGGACGTGCCGCAAGTTAGATTGATAAAGGACAGAGAGGAAAATGTATTGACTGATGACAGAAGTGTGCTGGGAAGATGGAAAGAGTACTTTGAAGAGCTGATGAATGAGGAAAATGAGAGAGAAAAAAGAGTAGAAGAGGTGACTGTTGAGGACCAGGAAGTAGCAAAGATTAGTAAGGGTGAACTGAGGAGGGCATTGAAGAGGATGAAGAATGGAAAGGCAGTTGGCCCTGATGACATACCGGTGGAGGTATGGAAGTGTCTAGGAGAGGTAGCAGTAGATTTTCTGACAAGAACATTTAACAAGGTCTTAGAGAGTGAGAGGATGCCAGAGGAATGGAGGAGAAGTGTGCTGGTGCCCATTTTTAAGAACAAGGGAGATGTGCAGAGTTGTAGCAACTACAGAGGGATAAAGTTGATGAGCCATACGATGAAGTTATGGGAAAGAATAGTGGAAGCTCGACTAAGGGCAGAGGTCAGCATTTGTGAACAACAGTTTGGTTTCATGCCAAGAAAGAGCACCACAGATGCAGTGTTTGCCTTGAGGATGTTAATGGAGAAGTACAGAGAAGGTCAGAGGGAGCTGCATTGTGCCTTTGTCAATCTGGAGAAAGCATATGACAGGGTGCCAAGAGAAGAACTGTGGTATTGCATGAGGAAGTCTGGAGTGGCAGAGAAGTATGTTAGAGTGGTGCAGGACATGTATGAGAGATGTAAAACAGTGGTGAGGTGTGCTGTCGGTGTGACAGAAGAGTTCAAGGTGGAGGTGGGACTGCATCAAGGGTCAGCTCTCAGCCCCTTCTTGTTTGCTATGGTGATGGACAGGCTGACAGACGAGGTAAGACAAGATTCCCCATGGACTATGATGTTTGCAGATGACATTGTGATCTGTAGTGAGAGCAGAGAACAAGTGCAGGAAAATCTAGAGAGGTGGAGGTATGCCCTGGAAAGGAGGGGAATGAAGATTAGCCTCAGTAAGACAGAATACATGTGCATGAATGACAAGGACCCAAGAGGAACAGTGAGATTACAGGGAGCAGAGATAAGAAAGGTGGAGGATTTTAAGTACTTAGGCTCAACAATCCAGAGCAATGGAGTGTGGAAAAGAGGTCAAGAAGCGCGTGCAGGCAGGTTGGAATGGTTGGAGAAAAGTATCCGGTGTGATGTGTGATAGGAGGGTATCGGCAAGAATGAAAGGAAAAGTGTAGAAGACGGTGTTGAGGCAAACGATATTGTATGGTTTAGAAACAGTGGCCCTGGGGAAAAGACAGGAGGCAGAGCTGGAGGTAGCAGAGATGAAAATGTTGAGGTTCTCTTTGGGAGTAACGAGGATGGATAGGATCAGGAATGAGCACATCAGAGCGACAGCACATGTAAGATGTTTTGGAGACAAAGTCAGTGAGGCTAGATTGAGATGGTTTGGACATGTACAGAGGAGGGATAGTGAGTATATTGGTAATAGGATGCTGAGGCTGGAACTACCAGGCAGAAGGCCTAGAGGAAGACCAAAGAGACGATTCATGGATGTGGTGAAGGAGGACATGAAGGTCGTTGGTGTAAGAGAAGAAGACGCAAAGGATAGGGTGAGATGGAGGCAGATGATTCGCTGTGGCAACCCCTGAGGGGAAAAGCCGAAAGGAAAAGAAGAAGAAGAAGTGTAAGTATGCATGTACGGACTCAGCTAGAATTTTGTGAATTTACAGGTCAAAGTTCATCGCAAAGTAAAAAGTAATCTCAATCAGAACTAAACATGACTTTAAATCTTCTTATCATGTGTCTTCCTCTTCAGTGACTTCATATTTCTCATTTTATCACTCACTCATTTCACAAACAGCTTAATCCTACCAGGTTGGTTGGAAGGCTCGTGCCTATCTCAGCCAAATTTGGGTGAAGGCAGACACAACCACTCGCACAAATAATTAGCGTGATGTGTGTGTCTTTTGACTGTGGGAGGAAACCAGAGTAAGTGGAAGAACCCTCGGTAGCACGGGGAGAACATGAAAATTTCACTCAGCAAACACCAGAGTTTGGAAATCAAACCCAGAACACTGTGCACCTTTAATCTGCATTCTCACACACTTGGTTTAAAAATCACGACTCATCCAAGTGCACACACTAAATTTAGAGAGCTTGAGCTGATGTGAAGTTTATGGTGATGGTCTCACAGTAAACACGTCAAACTCCGAGTAAAGAAAGTGACAGTAAAAGAGGAAAGGTAGATGGGTGGAGAGGAAGTGTCAGCAGGATGCTCGATATGGATGCGGCTCGGATTAGCAGCGTGGGAAAGTGTGTGTTTATTGTGCGCTAGAGGGTCAGGGTGATGTTAACCGTGTGAACAAGAGTATCTATGTGTGAGAGTGAAAAAACATGTGTGTGTGTGTGTGTGTGTGTGTGTGTGTGTGTGTGTGTGTGTGTGTGAATGTGTTAGTTCCGCCTAGTGTAGGCCAGGTGGTTATGTCATTACATATCAATCAAGGGCTATTAATACCAGGTGGAGGGAAAAAAACAGATTGACGCTGAGCAGACAGACACACAGCAAAGGCGTATGATTCTCACTATCTGTCTGTCTGTCTGTCTGTCTGTCTGTCTCTCTCTCTCTCTCTCTCTTCGCTCTCTCTCTCTTTCTGTCTCTCTCTCTCTCTCTCTCTCTCTCTCTCTCTGTACAGGTCTTCTTGAATTTACATGTCATAGCAAAGATGGACAACATCAGCATGCATTAGCATGCTAGCAATTTCTGTCCTTCAGGTGTGTGGCCGAAGCCCGATTCTGAAACCCCATACTGCACTTCAATAAATTCTCCAACAGATTCAATTTTATTAACTAAAAAGTTACTGTGGATTTTCATGAGATGGCTACCAGAGCCGGGGCTTTGGACAAGGAAGACTCCATTGGCTTTTGGAGATTACATTTATATTTACAGCATTTGGAAGACACCCTTAATCAGCAACAACAACTTTCATCATGTTTATAGAACTGAGCAGTTGAGGGTTAAAAGCATTGCTCAGTGGCCCAACAGTGGTAGGTTGTGCGACCAGGGCTTGAACTGTTAACCTTCTGATCAGTAACCCAGAGCCTTAAACACTGAGCCACCATTGTGTCGATTTTGGTTCATATGGCGGTTGGGATTGCTGGGCTTGGTGGAGGTTTGCGGTCTTCAAGTGCTCTTGTTTTTATCATGAATTAAATATTTTAGGAAGGTTTCTCCTGTATCAGTGCAGAAGGTTTTGAAACATGGGGAATGTTTTAAGCTTGGAAGGCAACATTAAATGTGACTATAAAATTACAAAAAAGCATGACATGGGCATCAATAAAATAAATGATGCCATGGACAGTAAAACATCAACAACTCATAAATAAAAACTGATAACAGTTGTAAAAGCTCAAAAATGAATTTGAATATGATTCATTTACAGGCAGTGGTGGCCTGGTGGTGGCGGTGCTGGATCACTGTTCCTAAGGTTGGGGGTTCAAGCCTCACTCTCAACGGGTTGTCACTGCTGTCCCCCCAGTGCAGTTAACTGGGCTATCAAAGGCTGGGCATGTCTCTCACTGTCTGTGGTGGAGGTTCATGGAAGAGGAGCTACAAAGCCAGCGTGTTTCTGCCCTGTGACAGCCTGGCGAGCCGTCCAGAATGTACTCTGCCCTTGCCTGGAGTCTGGCTGAGATAGGCACCAGCCTCTGCATGGCCATAATTAGGATTAAGTGGTTCAGAAAATGAATGAATGATTACTATAATGTCAAATCAGGTTCATGTCAACATTTTTTATCCAGGATGCAAAATATTTGGAAGCTGCTGCACATTAGGATTGTTCTTGAAATTTGAAACTTAAATGTCTAATCAGAGATATCCCTTTAACAATAATGAATTAAAATGAAAATCACACCATCCTTTAAATGAAATGATTACTAAGGTGACCTGTTAGTGTCAGTGAGATTTATTTCATTTTAATATTATTAATGATATCCATTTTCCTTTCATTGCAGGAGTGTAAATTATAACTGACAGTTTTTATAAAAACTTCACAGAGTTCAGTCGGTTTGACTGGTCACTTAAATCAGATGGAGTTTAGTCCAAACCTCGAGGCTTAAAAACAAAAAGAAGCTTAAATAGGAGATATTTTGTGGGTGAAGCATTCAATATCCGAAAGCTTGATGGCTCAAATATAGTCATTTAATGCATAAACTGTTTTAAAATTCAAAGGATTTCATATTTGTGTTTTTTGATTATCCTTTTTTGTTGTTAAAATGAAATATCTCCTTATGGCAGAGCTTCTCAATTATTTTCTGTCGTCCCCCCCAGGAAGAGGAAAACATTTTGCTCCCCCCAATATAAAGAGTGTTATTTTTCTAAAAATTGTAAGAGTAATCCTCTGCATACACTGTATCCTTATTAACATAACAAATCCTTATTATCATTATCTTCTTCTTCTTCTTCTTCTTTTCCTTTCGGCTTTTCCCTTCAGGGGTCGCCACAGCGAATCATCTGCCTCCATCTCACCCTATCCTTTGCATCTTCTTCTCTTACACCAACGACCTTCATGTCCTCCTTTACCACATCCATGAATCGTCTCTTTGGTCTTCCTCTAGGCCTTTTGCCTGGTAGTTCCAGCCTCAGCATCCTATTACCAATATACTCACTATCCCTCCTCTGTACATGTCCAAACCATCTCAATCTAGCCTCTCTGACTTTGTCTCCAAATCGTCTTACATGTGCTGTCCCTCTGTCGTACTCATTCCTAATCCTATCCATCCTCGTTACTCCCAAAGAGAACCTCAACATTTTCATCTCTGCTACCTCCAACTCTGCCTCCTGTCTTTTCCCCAGGGCCACTGTTTCTAACCCATACAGCATCGTTGGCCTCAACACCGCTTTTGTACACTTTTCCTTTCATTTTTGCCGATACCCTCCTATCACACATCACACGGACACTTTTCTCCAACCATTCCAACCTGCCTGCACACGCTTCTTGACCTCTTTTCCACACTCGCCATTGCTCTGGATTGTTGAGCCTAAGTACTTAAAATCCTCCACCTTTCTTATCTCTGCTCCCTGTAATCTCACCGTTCCTCTTTGGTCCTTGGCATTCATGCACATGTACTCTGTCTTACTGAGGCTAATCTTCATTCCCCTCCTTTCCAGGGCATACCTCCACCTCTCTAGATTTTCCTGCACTTGTTCTCTGCTCTCACTACAGATTACAATGTCATCTGCAAACATCATAGTCCATGGGGAATCTTGTCTAACCTCGTCTGTCAGCCTGTCCATCACCATAGCGAACAAGAAGGGGCTGAGAGCTGACCCTTGATGCAGTCCCACCTCCACCTTGAACTCTTCTGTCACACCGACAGCACACCTCACCACTGTCTTACATCTCTCATACATGTCCTGCACCACTCTAACATACTTCTCTGCCACTCCAGACTTCCTCATGCAATACCACAGTTCTTCTCTCGGCACCCTGTCATATGCTTTCTCCAGATCCACAAAGGCACAATGCAGCTCTGTCTGACCTTCTCTGTACTTCTCCATTAACATCCTCAAGGCAAACACTGCATCTGTGGTGCTCTTTCTGGGCATGAAACCAAACTGTTGTTCACAAGTGCTGACTTCTGCCCTTAGTCTAGCTTCCACTATTCTTTCCCATAACTTCATCGTATGGCTCATCAACTTTATCCCTCTGTAGTTGCCACAACTCTGCACGCCTCCCTTCTTCTTAAAAATGGGCACCAGCACACTTCTCCTCCATTCCTCTGGCATCCTCTCACTCTCTAAGACCTTGTTAAATGTTCTTGTCAGAAAATCTACTGCTACCTCTCCTAGACACTTCCATACCTCCACCGGTATGTCATCAGGACCAACTGCCTTTCCATTCTTCATCCTCTTCAATGCCCTCCTCACTTCACCCTTACTAATCTTTGCTACTTCCTGGTCCTCAACAGTCACCTCTTCTACTTTTTTTCTCTCATTTTCCTCATTCATCAGCTCTTCAAAGTACTCTTTCCATCTTCCCAGCACACTTCTGTCATCAGTCAATACATTTCCCTCTCTGTCCTTTATCAATCTAACTTGCTGCACGTCCTTCCCATCTCTATTTCTCTGCTGTGCCAACCTGTATAAATCATTTTCTCCCTCCTTACTTTCCAGCCGAGCATACAAGTCATCAAAAGCACTCTGTTTGGCCTTTGACACTGCTACCTTTGCCTTACGCTGTGTCTCCCTGTACTCCTGTTTACTCTCTTCGGTTTTGTCAATGTCCCACTTCTTCTTAGCTAATCTCTTCCTTTGTACACACTCCTGCACTTCCTCATTCCACCACCAAGTCTCCTTATCTACTTTCCTTCCAGATGACACACCAAATATTCTCCTACCTGTCTCCTGATCACATTCGCTGTAGTTGTCCAGTCATCTGGAAGCACTTCCTGACCACCCAAAGCCTGTTTCAACTCCTCCTTGAAGACAACCCGACACTCTTCCTTTTCAACTTCCACCACTTTGTCTTCTGCTCTGCCTTTGCCTTCTTCACCTTCCTCACCATCAGCATCATCCTGCACACCACCATCCTATGCTGTTTGGCAACACTCTCACCCGCTACTACTTTGCAGTCACTGACTTCCTTTAAATTACATCGCCTGCACAAGATGTAGTCTACCTGTGTGCTCCTACCTCCACTTTTATAAGTCACCCTATGCTCCTCTCTCTTCTGGAAGAAAGTATTCACCACAGCCATTTCCATCCTTTTTGCAAAATCTACCAACATCTGTCCTTCATGCTCCCGTCCTGGATACCAAACCTACCCATCACTTCCTCGTCCCCTCTGTTTCCTGCACCAACATGTCCATTGAAGTCTGCCCCAATGACCACTCTTTCACCTCTGGGGGTACTCTGCATCACTTCATCTAACTCCCTCCAGAATCTCTCCTTCTCTTCTCGCCGCATCCTGTCTGTGGGGCATAAGCACTAACAACATTGACCATCACACCTTTAATTTCTAACTTGAGACTCATCACTCTGTCTGACACTCTTTTCACTTCTAGAACATTCCTGGCAAACTCCTCCTTCAAGATGACTCCGACTCCATTTCTCTTCCCATCCACACCGTGATAAAACAGTTTAAACCCTGCTCCTATGCTTCTAGCCTTGCGACCTTTCCACCTGGTCTCCTGAACACACAGTATGTCCACCTTCCTCCTCTGCATCATGTCAGCCAGCTCTCTACCTTTTCCTGTCATAGTTCCAATATTCAAAGTCCCTACTTTCAGTCCTAGACTCATGCCTTTCCTCTTCTCTCTCTGGCAACGGACACGCCTCCCGCCTCTCCTTCTTCGACGTCTTCGACCAACAGTAGTCCAATTTCCATCAGCACCCTGTTGGTTGACGGCACTGATGGCGGTCGTTGTTAACCCGGGCCTCGACCGATCCGGTATGTCATTCTTTCTTGTGATTCGCATAGTTTATTTGGCATTTGTTTTACGCCGGATGCCCTTCCTGACGCAACCCTCTGCATTTATCCGGGCTTGGGACCGGCGTGAGGGAGAGACACTGGTTTGTGCCCCCCCCTCACGGCTGCATTCCTTATTCCTTATTATCCTTTTTCCTTATTCCTTTTTCCTTATTCCTAATTCCTAATTCCTAATAAAAAAATACTCCTAATTCCTTATTCCTTATTATCATTATGGAATACAAAAAAATGAAGAAATATAGATCAACTTCCAAAAAAGAATAACTTTATTAACAAGTTTGTAGTTTTTAAACAAAAAGATACAAAGTGCATAAATTTGCCTGAAATTAAAAAAGTATCCTTATTTAAACTGTAAATATTTTTTGACCAACAATTTGAATCATTTTATACTGAAAAATAAAATTAAATAAAATCAATAAATAATAGTAAATTCAAATTGATCAGCAATATTAACTCAGGTGCACAAGAAATAAAACACTTTAACCCACAAAACAAAAATGGATAGAACACTTTGTATTATTATTATTATTATTATTATTATTATTATTATTATCAAGATGATTAAGTCCAGATTAATGGCTATAATGTGTGTAATGTGTATATTTGTGGTTATAAATGTGTAGTGCTCTTTTGTATATTTTCATCTCTCAAGTTGTGGGGACAGGCTGCAGGTTCTGATTCCCCCTTGGAGCTCTTTGTTCTAACATTAAGCAAAAAAAGCTAACGTACATGGCTCAGATCAGGGGTCGGGAACCTTTTTGACTAAGAGGGCCAAAAAATTTTTTTTTTAATCTAATCCTCTGAGAGCCCCCCCCCCCCCCCCCACACACACACACACACATACATACACACATATATGAGAGATTTCCTTTCGCCTTTTCCCTTTTTTCAGGAGTCGCCACAGCGAATAATTCGCACGTTTGATTTGGCATAGGTTTTTAGGTCGGATGCCCTTCCTGACACAACCCTTTAGCAAGGGACAGACGCTGACGGCTTTGCAGCTCCTCATTTATGAAGGTCAGCAATGGTTCTTTTACATGAACCTCTCACCATAGACAGTGAGAGACATGGCCCGCCTTTGATAACTCAGTTAGCTGCACTGGGGGGGCAGTGACAACCTTGTGGGGACTTGAACCCCCACCCCTACGATCAGCAATCCAGCGCCCTATGCCACTAGACCACCACTGCCCCCCCCATATATAAAAATATATCCCAGTGCGACTAACTGGGTTATGAAAGGCGGGCATGTCTCTCACTGTCTATGGTGAGAGGCATGTAAAAGAACCATTGCTGACTTTCGTAAAGAGTAGCTGCAAAGCTGTCAGCGTGTTTCTGTCCCTTGCTAAAAGGGTTGTGACAGGAAGGGCATCCGACGTAAAAACCTCTGCCAAATCAAACATGCAAATCAGATGATTCACTGTGGCGACTCCCGCGTAAAAGTGAAAAAGCCGAAAGGAAGACAGACATATATATATATATATATATAAAACATTTTCCTAAATTTTTGTCCTCTGTATACGAAACAACTTCTTCTTACGAGAAGCGCCAAACGCGCCATTCAAAAATTCAAATGCGCCATTCAAACATTCAAACAATGCATGAGTTGCTCTCTCATTGGCTGTTTGCCAACATCCCGCCCCGCTGTCCTCCCATTGGCCTCCCATTGGCCAGGAGGGAGCTGAATCTCCATAGTACTGCACCCATAATGCTTGTTTGTCACACACGTAAAGGAGAGCTGTCCTGTTGGTTCATGAGTTTTGAGAGTGCTCATTGCAGCTTATTTTTCGTTTTTTAAGTTGTTTTTCTAAGTTGGCTCCGCCAATTGTGGGCAAAATGCGCCTCATCCAGACCGCCGATCCCTCAAGCAAACAGGTGAATGTTGAGTACTAAACAAGTGTTCAAAGTGCACTTACCTGCTTGACAGATCAGAGGTCCGGACAAGCCACGCCCTGTCTCAAAAGCTCCAGCGTTGGCTGTGACGGACCACTCCATGGAGGGCACCACAAATCTGGCGCACTCCATTGAGTGTGGGCGGCGTCGCGACCAACACCGGAACCCCTGAGACGGGGCATAGCTCACCTGGACCGCTGATAACTCAAGCAAACGAGTGAATGTTGAGTACTAAACAAGTGTTCAAAGCGCACTTGCCTGCTTGACAGATCGGAGGTCCGGACAAGCCGCGCCCCGTCTCAAAAGCTCCGGCGTCAGCTGCAGCGAAGTGTGCCATGGAGCACGCCGAGTGTGGGCGGCACCATGACCGACACCGGAGTCCCCGAGATGGGGCACGGCTCTTCTGGACCTCCAATCCCTCAAGCAAACAAGTTAATGTTGAGTACTAAAACAAGTGTTCAAAGCGCACTTGCCTGCTTGACAGATCGGAAATCCGGACAAGCCCCAAAAGCTCCGGTGTAGGCCACGATGCCTCCCGCACTTGGTGGAGCGCGTCACAAATGTTTAATAATGTTTAATATTGTTTGGTTTGATTAATAAAAAAATGGTGAATAAAAATGTTTAATACAGTAATGGTTTAATTAATAAATAGTTTAATAAAATGGTTTAATATGTCAATAAAATGTTTAAATGGTTTAATAAATAATTTTCTTTTACTTTTAACACATATTTCATACAAAATTGGTGTACTTTTATCATTTTTAAAGGGTTTATGGGGTAGTCTTGGGAGCCTTGGAACGAATCACATGTTTTAAAAGTAAAACCTCCAGGTTATGAAAAAGGCACTGGAACAGATTAATTTCGTAAGTAGAGGGCCGACTGTATATCAATTGAAATCCCTGCTACACTCTACTAAGACAAGATAGGTAGGCGTGGCAGTTGACATATTTGGCATGGGGAATATTATTAAGGTCTGTACCTCCTATTATGTGTCGATGTATCTTCCAAACCTTCCTGGGCATGCTGCAAATGTTTAGATTATATTCATGTCTCTAGGGATCCAAAACTTCCTAAGTACAGTATTTAGATTTATCACATCGTTTTCCATATCAATGTGTGTATGCCCTGACCGGAAATCAAAGCCTATTGACCATGGCGGCATACATAATGTCTGCAGAGTGCGCAGTATACTTTTTCTTCTATGTCATTGGCTCAATGCTGAACTGGAACCTGCACTTATTTTCGCAGCAGTGATGTCATCCAGCATGACAGAGCCGTGTGTGCTGCAGGTAGGATCAGTTCCTCTGCTGTGCTGTGGGGTTTTCTGCACTGAGCAGTTTGGTACTCCACCTTATCTGAGGTTAACAGAGCTCGATGGTTTGCTGAAGTATCATTCACAAAGCGGGATGGTTGTTGGCAATACTCGGCACGTTTTCGATGAAAAAACTCACGCGGCTCATCATGTGATCGGGGTGCGATGTGTAAGGGACGTCTGAATTTATTTGGATTCATGCTCTCCGCTGACACAGTAAACACAGCGGTCTTTCCTTGTTTCTCCCCATGGCGCAGTGAAGCCGAGTGCTACATCCGCTTCATCATACCTCCTCGACTGAGCTTTTGGGAGACTTTCGTTTCTTTCTTTCCGTCCCTGTTAAAAAAATTTTATGGTGGGTTTATTAACTTCATTTCTTATTTTACCTCTGGGCACACTCTGACAGTGAGGAAGCCACTGCCACCTGCTGTAGTGGATGTAGAACTACACTGTCTCCTAATACTGCAAAAAAAAAAAAGCATGTTCCCTGTGGTCACCCCCCCATCCCACTACCCCACTGTACCACACACACACACACACACATATATATATATATGCAGTGGTGGTCTAGTGGTATAGGGCGCTGGATCGCTGATCCAAAGGTTGGGGGTTCGAATCCCACTCTCCACAAGGTTGTCACTGTCCCCACCAGTGCAGCTAACTGGGTTATCAAAGGCGGGCCATGTCTCTCACTGTCTATGGTGAGAGGCATCTAAAAGAACCATTGCTGACTTTCGTAAAGAGTAGCTGCAAAGCCGTCAGCGTGTTTCTGTCCCTTGCTAAAAAGGGTTGTGACAGGAAGGGCATCCGACATAAAAACCTCTGCCAAATCAAACGTGCGAATCAGATGATTCTCTGTGGCGACTCCCGAGTAAAAGGGAAAAAGCCGAAAGGAATATAGACATATATATATATATATATATATATATATATGGTACATGGAATAAAAAAGGATTCAACCTCTAATATAGTCTTCTAATGAAAAACAAATACATGTATAATAATAAAAATTCCAGTCTTTATTATTAAATGTTGTAATGAAAAAGCAAGCTAGGAAGAATAAATAAATAAATAGAATAGAATAGAATAGAATTAAAAAATGAATAAAACAAACAACTCACTCACTCACACACTCACTCACTCACTCACTCACTCACTCACTCACCCACTCTCTCTCACTCACTCACTCACTCACTCACTCTCTCTTACTCACTCTCTGACTCACACACTCACTCACTCACTCACTCACTCACCCACTCACTCACTCACTCACTCACCCACTCTCTCTCTCTTACTCACTCACTCACTCACCCACTCTCTCTCTTCCTCGCTCACTCACTCACTCTCTCACCCACTCACTCACTCACTCTCTTACTCACTCACTTACTTGCTCACTCACTCACTCACTCACCCACTCACTCACCCACTCACCCACTCACTCACCCACTCTCTCTCTTACTCCCTCACTCACTCACTCTCTCACTCACTCACTCACTCACCCACTCACTCACTCACTCACTCACCCACTCACTCACTCACTCTCTCACTCTCTCACTCACTCACTCACTCACTCACTCCCTCACTCACTCACTCACCCACTCTCTCTCTTACTCACTCACTCACTCACACACACACTCACTCACTCACTCATTCACTCTCTCACCCACTCACTCTCTCACTCACACACTCACCACTCACCACTCACTCAATCACTCACTCGCCGCTCACTCACTCACCCACTCACCACTCACTCACTCACTCACTCACTCTCACCACTCACTCACTCACTCACACACTCACTCACTCACTCACTCTCTTACTCAATCACTTACTTGCTCTCTCACTCACTCACTCACTCACTCAGTCATTCTCTCATCCACTCACTCACTCACTCTCTCACTAACTCACTCACTCACTCACTCACTCACTCTCTCATCCACTCACTCACTCAAACACTCACTCCCTCAGCGACTCGCTCACTCACTCACTCATTCACTCACCAACTCTAACATTCACTCACTCACTCAGTCACTCACTCACTCTCTCATCCACTCACCTACTCTATCATCCACTCACTCACTCACTCACTCACTCACTCACTCACTCACTCATCCGCTCACCAACTCACTCACTCACTCACTCACTCACTCACCTACTCTATCATCCACTCGCTCTCTCACTCACCTGCTCTCTCATCCATGCACTCACTCACCACTCACCATGCACTCACTCTCTCACTCACTCACTTACTCGCTCACTCACTCACTCACACACTCAATCACACACTCACTCACTCTCTTACTCACTCAGTTACTCGCTCACTCACTCACTCACACACTCAATCACACACTCACTCACTCACTCACTCACTCACTCACCCACTCACCCACTCTCTCTCTTACTCCCTCCCTCACTCACTCACTCACTCACTCACCCACTCACTCACTCACTCTCTCACTCCCTCACTCACTCACTCACCCACTCTCTCTCTTACTCACTCACCCACTCACTCACTCTCTCACTCACTCACTCACTCACTCACTCACTCACTCACTCACTCTCTTACTCACTCACTCACTCACTCACACACTCACTCACTCACTCACTCACTCTCTTACTCAATCACTTACTTGCTCTCTCACTCACTCACTCACTCAGTCATTCTCTCATCCACTAACTCACTCACTCACTCACTCACTCACTCACTCTCTCACTCACTCACTCACTCTCTCATCCACTCACTCACTCAAACACTCACTCCCTCATCGACTCACTCACTCACTCACTCACTCACTCACTCTCTCTCTCACTCACTCATTCATTCACTCACTCTCTCACTCACTCACTCACTCACTCTCTCATCCACTCACCAACTCTAACATCCACTCACTCACTCAGTCACTCACTCACTCTCTCAACCACTCACCTACTCTATCACTCACTCACTCACTCACTCACTCTCTCACTCACTCACTCACTCTCTTACTCACTCACTTACTCACTCTCTCACTCACTCACTCACTCATCGACTCACTCACACACTTACTCACTCACTCAGTCATTCTCTCATCCACTAACTCACTCATTCATCCACTCACTCACTCTCTCTCACTCACTCACTCACTTACTCTCTCATCCACTCACCAACTCTAACATCCACTCACTCACTCAGTCACTCACTCACTCTCTCATCCACTCACCTACTCTATCACTCACTCACTCACTCACTCACTCACCCACTCACTCACTCTCTCATCCACTCACTCACTCACTCCCTCACTCCCTCACTCACTCACTCTCTCATCCATGCACTCACTCACTCACTCACTCACTCACTCACTCACTCACGCACTTACTCATTCTCTCATGCACTGCTTTTCTTTCTCAGTCTCTCACTCACTCATGCACATCTCTCTCACTCCCTCTCACTATCTCACTCACTCAGTCTCTCAGTCACACTCATGCACTCCTTCTCTGTCTTTCACTCTCTTACATTCCCATGAACTCCTTCTCACTCTCTCATTCACTCAATCCTTTACCCTCTCACTCTTTTACTCTCACTCAATCATTCACTTGCTGTGTTACTCACTGACTTTCTCTCGCACTCACTCTGTGAATCATTCATTTACACAAACTCTTGCTTAGTTTCTCACTTACTCACTCCCTCTCTTACTTACTCTCTTAATCACTCACTGACTCTCTCACTCACACATTCCCTCACTTTGTCACTCTCTCACTCTCTGTCTCACTCACTCTTTCACACACACACACACACACACACACACACACACACACACACACACACACACACACACACTGGCTGCTTGATTGCAAACCTGATGCTGATTATCAAACTCTACTCTTGCAGATATGAGATTTTTTTTGTAGTTTATATTATTTATATGAAAAATTATGTGATTGTTGACAATAAACAGTAACCCTGATTGGTTGAAAATGGAATGGTGGAGAATGGGTCAGTTTGTAGTAATAAATGTTTTTGGTAGAAGGAAAATGGAATAGAAAAAGACACAATTGTTCTTCAAACAAACAAAAAAAAAGCATGCATGTGAGTGTGTGTGTGTGTGTGTGTGTGTGTGTGTGTGTGTGTGTGTGTGTGTGTGTGTGTGTGTGCGTGTGTGTGTGTGTGTGTGTGTGTGTGTGTGTGTGTGTGGGTGAGATTGGGGGGGGGGCTGTTGAGTTGAGTTGTTTGGTTTTAGCAGAAAGAGCATGGTACCGGTTCAACCATGTGCTCCCTCAGGAGCTCACACACACACACACACACACACACACACACACACACACACACACACACAAACACACATGGCTGCAGGCTGAATTCCACTCAGCAATTTCAGCTCATTTTGTACTTGACCAAAAGTGCACATCCTGTTCCAAGCTGGCAGCGGAGTGTTACAGGGATTGTTGACACGCTTGTTCCTGAGCAGAGGCAAGGACAGCTAGAGAAAGTCAGGAGGACAGAAATGGAAGAAGCAAAGGATTATGGGGTAAATCCAGTTCCGCTATGCAAGGAGGTCTGACAGAGGTCAAGACCATTAAACATAGTCCAAAAACACAACCACTCTTGCAATGAGATGGGTGGGGGATAATAAAATGTGGTCATGTAATGGTATGACTGCATGTGACCTCTTTCTCAAACGGAAATGCATGCACTCTCTATATATAAACATATCACTTCATACAATACAACAATCTGTAGCTCACAACACTCGACACTTATTTAGTATAGACTTCATGCTCTATTTATTAATAGATAAGGTAACTTCACATTATTTGCTCACCATGGTTAATAATAGGTTAGGTTACCTCAGGTTAATTTGCTAGCTATCGTTATTAGTAAACTAGGCCACTTCAGGTTAATTTGTTATCTACAGTGAATAATAAGATAAGCGTCCTCACACAAATCTTCTAGGTATAGTCAATACTAAAAGAACCTATTTAGCACTGAGTGACAAACTTGGCAACTTTGACAAACTCCAGAAAAGTTTACATTTTATTTGTGAAGAACACAACAATGTAACGGCCTGGCAAGCTGTCCAGGGTGTAGCCCACCCTTGCCCAGAGTCGGCTGAGATGGGAGCCAGCTTCTCTGTGACACTAACTAGGTTTAAGTGGTTCAGAAAATGAATGAATGAAGGAATTGCTAGTTTGATTTCACAGGTTTATCTCAGAGTTGCTATCGAGTTAATACTGCAATATCATCAGGTACATGTGTGTCTTCTTTCTTTGTCTGATCCTGGCTGCACTGTGAGATCATCTTTTTCAATTTTTCTTAACCTGTTTACTTATTTGAAACAACACATGTGAGAGGTCATGCCATATACTGTATAAACACTTATGCAAATTCTTGTCCTAATCCCATTTTATACTGGAAAAAAATATATAGACACACTGTGTTGTTTTGATATATATATATATATATATATATATATATATATATATATATATATATATATATATATATATATATATATATATATATATATATATATATATATATATATATATATATATATATATATATATATATATATATATATATATATATATATATATATATATATATATATATATATATATATATATGTCGGGCAGTGGTGGTCTAGTGGTATAAGGCGCCGGATCGCTGATCCAAAGGTTGGGGGTTCGAGTCCCACTCTCCACAAGGTTGTCACTGTCCCCGCAGTGCAGCTAACTGGGTTATCAAAGGCGGGCCATGTCTCTCACTGTCTATGGTGAGAGGTTCATGTAAAAGAACCATTGCTGACTTTCGACAAGAGTAGCTGCAAAGCCGTCAGCGTGTTTCCGCCCTGCGATGGCCTGGCGAGCTGTCCAGGGTGTACTCTGCCCTCGCCCTGAGTTGGCTGGGATGGCCACCAGCCTCCCCGCGACCCTAATTAGGATGAAGCGGTTACAGAAAATGAAAATGATGATGATATATATATATATATATATATATATATATATATATATACTGTATGTATATAATATATATATATATATATATAAAACTTTGTATAACTGCTTCATTACATTGGTGCATTGGTGCATTACATTGGAAATCAACTCAATAGGCTTAGAAAAGGACATTTGTTGAACCGCTTCATACTATTAGGGTCATGGCAAGGCTGGAGCCCATTCAAACCATCCCACTGGGCAAAGATAAGGACAGTCTGATCATTTTTCCAGTTCATCACAGGACCAGCACACACACACACACACACACACACACACACAAACACACACTCCATTCACAACAGCCAATTAATGCATGTCTTTAAGAGGTTGGTGTAAAACAGAGTAACTGGAGGAAATTCATGCTGTCACAAGAAGAATGAGGACATTACATTACATAAGCACATGCTATACTTTGGGTAAGAGAGTGAAGACAAAACTTCCTTAATTTTCAACATTGTTTGAAGTTTACTATGCCGCCAAAATTTTCTTATCGGCCATCTTTGATTCATGAGACCTCAAACCATGACCATAGAATTCACAATGTATAAAATATAGTGTGCTAATCATCAGCTGATTGCTAAATGTTTTGTGGTTTTTAGCCATTTTTGACGAATGAATGACTCCCAGTGCTGATGTGCTCTCCAGCTTTCACCTTCGCACCTATTTCGGGCCAGACAGATTGAGCATGCAACGACGAGGACGCAGCCCGTACTTTCTGAGCTGTCAGTGTCAGTGGGGTTCAGTGTGTTTCTGTTCCTCCGTCATGTCCCCGGTATGCGCATGAACCCAAATAGAGTTCTGCGTGCCTGTTCTCACACTGGGCGGAAGTGAATCGGAACCATGTTTCTGTAGACGCAGAGTAAAAATAGTAAGTAGCAGAAAGGATGTAAAAAATAAATAGAAATTGAACATGAAATGTTCAACAAGAGAATATAATGCTACAACCCAGTTATAAAAGAAACCAAAACAACAACAACAACAGCAACAGTGAATATAGTATATATATATTTATATATAAAGTCGCTATCCTCTTACTCTGAGTTATATGCATTCAAATAATACTGTTATATTATTAATTATTTACATTTTCTGGACATTTTCTGGACAACCGTCTTTTATAACAAATTTTCCATATGAGCTTCGATCCCACCAAAAATCTGCACCATCCAACAAGCAAAATTTTAATTTACGAGCTCTGCTGAGGAAATAGCTTTTCCAGACTGATTAGCCTTGTATTCTTCTGCGGGTAATTCTCCGCACCCCGAGAACACCTTGTGCAGTGCTTCTCAATTACTTTCTGTGATGCCCCCTATATGAAAAAAAAAAAACATTTCACCCCCCCACCCCAGTGCCCCAAGCACAACTATAAATAGTGTTTACTGCACTTCATATCGTTTGCTCAGTGCTTTTTCCCTGCACCATATGGAATACAGTGAGAGTGCAACTGCCACCTAGTGTACTTTCACATCCTCTACAGTAGGTGGCAGTTATGCAGTGCCACTGCCACCTACCATAGAGGATGGGCAATCACACTTAATTCTAGTACAGTATGGCAAAAAAGCATGTTCCCCAGGGTCCTACACACTCCCCTTAGCGTCACATTGCACCCGCTCCACTCTCTGAGAAGTACTGGCCTTGTGGGAGCTCACCATAAGACTTTCCTTGCTGGCATTCGTAGTGTGCACATGCACAAAATTCTCCTCCTCATCCTCTTCCTTGTAGTAGTGGTAATAGTATCATCATCATCATCATCATTATTATTATTATTATTATTATTATTATTAGTAGTAGTAGTAGTAGTAGTAGTAGTATCATCATCATCATCATCATCATCATCACCATTATTATTAATATCATTATTATTATTATTATTATTTGTAGTAGTAGTAGTAGTAGTAGTAGTAGTATCATTATCACCATCATCATCATCATTATCATTATCATTATTATTATTATTATTATTTGTGACCCCTGAAGGGAGCAGCCGAAAGTAAAAGAAGAAGAAGAAGATTTGTAGTAGTAGTAGTAGTAGTAGTAGTAGGTAGTAGTAGTAGTACTATCATCATCATCATCATCATCATCATCATCATCATCATCATCATCATTAGTAGTAGTAGTAGTAGTAGTAGTAGTAGTAGTAGTAGTAGTAGTAGTACCATCATCATTATTATTATTATTATTATTAATATTAGCAGCAGCAGTAGTAGAAGTGGTACTATGATTATCATCATCATCATCATCATCATCATCATCATCATCATCATCATTATTATTATTATTATTATTATTATTATTATTATCATTATTATTATTAATATGCATCATCATCATTATTATCGTTATCCTCATCATCATTGTCATCATTCTTCTTCTTCTTCTTCTTCTTATGATACGTTGTAGTGACATCATCATCATTATTATTATTATATTATTATTGTAGTAATAGTAGTAGTAATAGAAGTATTATTATTATTATCATTATTATTGATGAGATTATATATATATATATATATATATATATATATATATATATATATATATATATATATATATGAGATTTTAGAGAGGAAAAATGCCACAGGTGTCAGTGACAGTGTTAGCTATTGATAATAAAAAGAAACAGTATTTGAAGTTGAAAATATATTTTTAAATTTACTGAAGTCATCTGTTTCTACACTCTTAAACAAAGTATATTTGCATCATATAAAGAAAGTGAAAATAAATCACGCTTGCGATTAATAAGCGAGCCAAAACTTATCCTTTTTGCGTCACATAGCGGAAGGTTGCCAGATTGAGTGATTACACTCATATGTTTGCGAACAATGATAATGTTCAGCTGAAAAAAAATAACTTTTTAATAAAAGTCGCTAGGCTAATGCGTCAATGTTTTATTATAAAGAAATCATTAAAGAAGAAGTGTATATTACATTACAAATCATTGATTAATTAATTTTAATTACGTGTCTAATCCACAATTAGGCTTAATAATAATAATAATAATAATAATAATAATAATAATAATAATGATGATGATGAACATGATGATGATGATGATGATGATGATTGTACGCAATTCCTGGGGTTCATGTGAAAATACTAAAAGTACGAGTGATGATAAAAACGGGTGAGGAAGACAAGGGAAGTGATGAACATGAGCGATAGTAATAAAGTCTGATGATGATGATGATGATGATACATTTTAATGCAATATATAGTTATTCGCATTGTATTGTATTTATTTGGTTTTTTTTATATGAACCTGATATTTTAGTTATAATAAGGCACATTGCATTTGTATATATATATTATCAATAATCCACATACGTATATGTATTTTTGGTTTGATTTTTAATTTTGATACACACACTGTATTAATTCACAAGGAAAATTATTGTAGCCTCTACATTTAACCCATCCAAAGTGAGCAGACGCACATAACAAGAGAACATACTGTACACACTTGAGACAGTGGACTGTCACGCACATTTGGGGGCATCCAGAGAGAAGAGAACATGCAAACTCCACCCAGAAACACCCTCGTCAAGCCTGGGACTTAAACTCTGAACCTCTTGTTCTGATTTAGATGGGCTAACCACTACATCACCATGCCACATGTTGTTATTATTATTATTATTATTATTATTATTATTATTATTATTATTATTAACATCAGTATTGTTAATACTGTATTATTATTATTAATCATGACACTAATAATGATGATGATGTCAGAATTAGATAGAAAGGGTAGTACTGGATATGTATAACAGTGTGACGGTGGTGTGGTGTGTGTGATTCAGGTGGTTCGGGGTGAGATTACGCCATGCATCAGCTCTGAGACCAAACTGGTCCAATTTGCAATGGACAAGTTAACTGCCGGAGTCAGACATGAGTCTTCATAGACTATGGTGTTTGTGAATGACACTGTGATCTGTGCTGAGAGCAGGGTGGTCGAAGAGGGATGAGAGTCTGAAGAAGTAAAATAGAGCAAATGTGCATGAATAAACAAACAAACAAACACAAACAAACAACTCTTTATTGTCAAAGTACATTACATACATTGAAATTTGCTTTGTGCGCTAGGCACCTGTCGCCACTGTGCAGCGCCAGTTAATGCGTTGTTCTATCCTTTTGATGCTGAGTGCCAAGCAGGAAGCAACAACTGCCAAATTTTAACGTCTTATGGTATGACGCGGCCGGATTCGAACTCCGACCTACCGGAGGATAAAGCGGACGCTCTACCAACTGAGCTAAATCCCCGGAATAAGAGGGAAGGAGCTGTAACACTGCAGCTGAAGGTGGGTAGAGGTGAGTCCAGCTATGCCTTATGGTTTAGAGATGGTAGTGCTGACTTACAGACAGTAGGTGGAACTGAAAAGTTGTGAGGAGCCATCTGATAAGAATGCCTGACGCCTCCCTGGTGTTTCGTTTTGAGCAGGTCTAACCAGGAAGAGGCCCAGAACACGCTGGAGGGACTATGTCTCTTGACTGATCGAGGAATGTCTTGGTTCCCCCCAGAAGAGCGAGAGGAGCCCCCATCCCCCA